>LGAG01000038.1:1436212-1480542 GCA_001278395.1 Lerema accius | reverse complement strand
GCCGCCACGCTGCACACACACACATACCAATTTATATACGTACTTTTATTAGCTTATACATAATATACATTCCACACAACCTATTTTATATACTACTTGGTTTCATTTGGACCAGCGTTCAACAGAATTCTATTGCACTATAATCTATATGGATTGACTCGTTAATATTTACACCCACTATTAAACAACAGTTTAGAGAGCAGCTACTATAATATGTACTTTGGCATTTCGAAACACTAGAATAGGTGCTAGAATAGCTATTTTTTTTATAACAAAATGATATTAAATTAACCAATTTATGAGATCTGTTTATTAATACAGAATCTAATAGAGACTACTCACCGGTAGGAATTCATCAAGATCGAGTCCGACGGGTCTGTCGATGGCGTAGGGCACGAACTCCGGCTCGGGCTCCGTGTTGGCGGCCTCCACGCTGCGCGTTACCGTCACGTTGTCTCGGCCCACACTGTCTACTCGCCTTCTGAAAATGTCGCAAATAAAATTGTAAAAATACTTATTGTACCTATAAACGCGGCAATTTTATTAGTATTATAAAATTTCGTTGTGGGCATTATTATAAACACAAATAAATAAACAGTAGGTACCTTGTATTCTGGCTAGATGTTCGTGTAAATGACAACGATCGAGGTCCTAACGATGGAGGGCCCAAGGATATTTCACTATTACTAGGTCGAAGATTACTACTCGCTGAAATAAAATTTTAATTATTCATAAGTACTCGTAAATATCACAAACATTCCTCATTTGAAATCTAGCGCCTTATTTTAGTGCTTTTTAAATCGTAACGAAACGAACGAAGCGAAAACAGTAATTCTAGAATAACTGCTATTGTTTTTTGGATACTGAATATAAAATTAATAAACTAATCTGATTATTTAATTTGTTGTAACTAATCATAGAACTACAATATTCTATAATAATATCTAATAAGCTAAATATTTAATTGCTAAAAATATTTTGTGTAAATAATAACTAATAAATAAAAAAAGTATAATTATGTAATTATTCGATACAACTAACCAACACACACACACACCATTCAAAGCACTTACAATTAACAAGCAGGGACTATGGAATACAACTCACGAATATCAGACGATGATTTAGTTTCTTTGTATGAATTGTGTCTGTTAAGCGAAGTCGTTAGAACGTTAGAAGCGAATTCGTTGGCAGGTGCGTCCGTCGCGGGGAACGACACCTCCTCCTTATTGCCGTCCATAATTCCTGTTAAGCATTAAGCCACTGTATAACCCAAATTAAGCAAGCCCCCTTAATACACATCAAATATATTAATAATATTACACTGCAATCATTTTAATTATATCTTGATGCATTGAGGTAATTTACATCAACAGTATTTTTTGTCATCACAATCTACAACATTATAAAAATCTCTTTTATAACTTAACTATTATTTTGAGGTTCTTTTCGTGATCCAACTTTTGACTGTATCACAAATCTAGTTTAGTTTAAATCAATTAATATTTAAACTGCAATGCTGAAATCACCTCAATGCACTAATGTATAACTCTTAGTTGGACTTGGTACTGTAATTATCTTAATTGAGACAATGATATATAAGATGATTATATTAGAAAAAAATATTTAGGATGGAAAACCATAACTCTGAAGCCGATATTCCAAATAAGAAGCAACAGTATCAGGTAAGTTAAGCAACAGTATGAAGCAATAATTTAACAGAATCACATCAAAATAACACCTCAATATAGCTCAACTTCACAATGATAAACGCCACATTAAACCTTTGTTATGAAAACCTAACATAGTTATGTTGCATTGATACTGGGGATGGTATCAATCTAACATTATCTAGCAATAGAAGTAATATAAAATTTGACAGACATTAATTATGAATCCAAAATAAATTACTCTTACAAACATAACAATTAAAATGGACAACATTCAATACAATGTTAAGGAAAGAGTGGTATTTAAAAAACTTTAGCTACACCGCTATAACAACACTGATGATATTATCAGTAACTCAGAATACTTACTAGTGTATAGTTCAGACTTCTTCTCGAGGACAGCATAGTGTTCCTTGGAGGTGGGTATTCGAGAGTAGTGGTCCGGTCGTTGTCGCTGCGGCGGCGACGGCTGCGGCGGCGGGCGCGGCGGCGGCTCCTCCCGCGCCACCACGCTCTCCAACCTCACTGATGGTTCTGTAAACAAACAACCCCACACTAAATCAAATAAAAATCATTTAATTAAGTAGGTGTCAACGATACACTTGCTGGGATTACCTGTATTGTAAGTACCATGGCCATGGACAACACAATTTTAAGTCATCATCCACTCTTTTTTTCAGTCCTTTTTATTAAGACCGATAAGATTGTGGGTACCTCATACCTCATTTTACAATAAAATTAATGGAGTCAAAAGAATATGGCAGTAAAATATCGCAATATTCACCTGTTATTGAAAAATCTTCAGATGATAAGCTAGTAGCCGGGGGAGGTGTCCTTGTTACTGTAAACAAATCTCTATAACTAAGTATTTAATTAACAACGAGACATATTCGGGAAACAAATAACTACACCTATTGGCCAAAGCCCCTACTTACGTGCTCTAGAAGGGCGGAATATTTCAGTGTAGTCATTAATATTGGGTATAACAGCACCTGAATCCTCATCTGCTTCCGTTCCCGATGTTGATTCCTCTGCCGTTTTTTCATCGATGAGTGTTGGTTTATGCAGTACTGGAATTTTATAAATGTAGTTCCAAACATTTAAGAAGTATTTTACAGTTACTGTAAGATGTTACCTTTAATTATAGTCTTTACCCAAATTTTTAAAGAACACTTAATTTTGTCAATAAATGTTGAATACCGTAAGTAATAATAATTCCTACCCAATTTGAACCTTATCAATTTTGAGAAATCATAGTCTACTAACAGTTTAGAGCACTTTATCTTTATTGTAGTTGTGGTTTCATCAAAGATGCAACTGACCCTTGTATCTTACCTTCTTTGGGTGGTTTTTCTTTAGAAAAACTTTTGCGTACTGTATGTCCTTTTTGGAATGGTGATAGTTCTCTTACAACGGGGTTAGCAATTGGAGGAGGCCCACCAAATGGATGAACCTTATTGAGATCAACAACTGATAATACCACATAGGTTGAATGAAAAGATGCCGCAATCTGAGAAAATAAAAATGGTGTCTTTTAATGTCAACATTACCTCATAAAAATACATAATTAGCTGTCAGTAATATTTACGGAAAACTTAACAGAAAAGCAAGTAAAAATTTTGCACAAATAGATATGTTGGAATCCCTTAAAAATCTTTCAAAATATGGTATGCTTCTTATAGTATGAGCATTAAAAATCTTAAATTTATAATGTTTACTCACAAGTTGTGTTTGGGCAACTGTCATATCATGAATTTGGCCCCAATGCCCCGGCACTGTATCTAACACTCTTGCTGGTTCCCATCCTATAACATGTAGCCCATCATTGCCACAGCCAAGCAGTGTTGTGCCATCATCACTGAATGTCATGTGTCTGAAAATAGTCATGTAAGCCTGTGTTACTGTTACTTAAGTATTACTATTAGTTTAAACTATAATTCATGGAAGGTTTTCCAATAACTTAGTAACAGAGGTATGCAGTAATGAAAATAAATAGCATGAATAAGGAGCATAGAAATGATCAAAACAATATTTATGTTATTGCCAAGAGCAAAAAAAGAAGTCATATACTTCTTCTTACATGCAGATCACATCTGTTGTGAATGTTACTGATGTTGTGAATTTAAATTGCTATACCTATATCTGATACTATAAAGATGCAATAAGGTAATATTTTTTTTTTTTAAAACAATGAAAGTCCATTTAATTACCTTATAGATGTGTTCTCTTTTTCAAATTTTGAGACTAGTTGGAACTTCTCCATATCCCAAAAATTTACAGTTTTATCAGTGCCACAGCTGCCTAATAAAAACTCATGAGGATGGAATTTAACGCAAGTCACCGCAGAGGTATGCTCTACAAACTCCTGCAGCACTTTACCAACTCGAACATCCCAAACTTTTACCAGACCTGCGCAGATATATTATATGGGAGAAACAGTCTATACAAATTTTATACTAATTATGTCTAGTAAGTGGGTAGAAAATTGAAAATTCATAAATGGTCATAGCTGAGCACAATGTATATTAGCACAATCAAAGACATTACTGATATAATGTTGGTTATGAGTAAAACATTGAATAGAATTGATCTTTAAGTTTGCCACTAGAATATGGAGGTGAAGACAACCAGGCAGATGAAAAACCAAGCAAACAAGAGAAACAATGTAATCATGGAATTACAGATAGCACTTAGAACAGCCTGACTTGATTGGTTAAATGGCCAATAAGGTGAACCTACTATAAAGCTAGAATGAAACGCATGCACACTCACAGAAGCCTATAACTTTGAATAACTCAGAATCTTATCTAAGTTGGTCATAAAAAGATAAATACCTAAGAACTAATATTGTAATCAAAGATTACTTAATACTCATATGAAAAAGAAGAATAATAAAAAAATCATTACCATCTTCACAAGCTGATGCAATCCACTGTCCATCAGGGCTGAATTGTAAGCTATTCACAGCAAGTCGGTGACTTGAATAAGTCACAATACAACCCCTTTTCCTTGTGTCCCATAATTTAATATTACTGTCACAAGATCCTGTTGTCAAATAATCCCCATATGGATGGAAATCCATGCATTTAATAGCACCCTTGTGGCCAGTAAAAGTCCTCAATAGTTTAGCAGCCTCTAAATCCCATATTTTTAAGGCCCCAGTTTGGGAACCAGCACATACTAGATCTTCAGAATGTCCAAAACAAACACATTCAACAGGAGTTGTGTGGCCACTCAAGCTCTAAAAATACAAACAGTTGAAAGATAATGAGAAAATGGTTTAGCAAAGTTCCTAATATAAACAAATTTCTTATAAAAACGTTTATATGTAGTCCTCTACAATATTAGATGTATTATTATAAGTATAAGTAACTTACCATCAAACAACTTTGACGTCCTATGGCCCAAAGGTTAACTTTTTTATCATCACCTCCAGTTGCTAAAACTTGGTTAGATTTGTGCCCCATCGCGAGACAGTTGACATTTGCCTTGTGGGCGACGAATTCTTCTGCAATACAATACATAATTCTTATTACTTTATAAGGTATGAAATTGTTAAATGGCTCTTAATGAAGTTATACTTACGTAGTTTCCATGATCTTCTTGAGGTTTCCATTGTATTGTGCTAGCACGTAAAATTTAAACCTTAGTTGGAGAGATTTTTATTCTACATTTGTGTCATTGTCTCAGCCTAAATTAGACCAAGAAATTCAAGAAAACTATATTTCCACGTAAATAAATTTTGAGAAAAGTAAGAACATCGCAGAATCCTGTGTTGCAAAAACAATTCACTTCACCATTTGTTAATGTTGATTTTTTTGGTATTTTTAGTCATTGAAGTTTATAGTTCGACAGGTGACATGACATTTGATTTTGATAGATACCACATATCACTAAATAACAGATAACCAAACTTCCTCTGCTATTGCTTAGCTATCACTGTCAATGTCATCTGTATCATTATAATGAACCTAAGATTTTTGTGAACGTGGCGGTGCATGGAATTATTTTATTTTTCAACTTTGACAGCGTCGTTAATAAATTTTATTTTTCATCTTGTGTTTTACACACGAGGTATTTAAACTAATTATTTCGTGCAAAGTTCAAAAGAGACATTTTATTTTCAAAATATGTGCTAAATTTTAAAGAGTGTTTCACGAAAAATAAACAAAGAAATGGTGTAATTATTCAATTTCAAAAAGTATCACTCAAGATGATACTGTTCATACGTGGAATTTCTGTACTACCTAGTTTGTGGTGGAATTCTATCCGCGCTGTATTTAGAAGTTTCCCAAGAGTTTGGTGAATGTTTTTGCTGTCTATACTGTAATGTCATAATTGACAATTTCAAATTAGTTCTCTGCGACGCAAACCCAGACAGAGATCAAAGTAATATAATAATTATAAGCAACGCCGACCGCAAAATTGCCTAGGCCGATTATATTAAGGTCTATTTATTTATACTTTCACAGCGTAAAACAATCTTGCACAACGCCATCTAGTTGCAAAGCAATGCAAACACAAGTGAGGGATAATGATTTTGACATTGATTGATTGATTTATAAAATAAAATTGAGCGGACTGCGATGTTCAAACTGTAATGTAATTGTCAAAAACTCAAAATCGAATTATCGAAGGTTGAGTATCTCAGTTTACCTAAAATGATTATGAAGTTATTGTAATAGTTAATTCGCTATGTTAATTATTACGTAGTATGTTTAATTAAAGTAGCTTGTGTATAGTGTGTATATCAAAACAAAATGACCTTACCAGTAGGTCGTATACAGAAATGCATAAACATAAATCGAGTTGCATTAATTCAGAGACCGCACATAAGGTTTATTAAATATGTACAAGGCCAAGAACCAGAGCCAAAAATAAGAGAATATTTTTATTATATCGATCACCAAGGGATGGTAAGTCACTTGAATAATCTTAACCCATTATTTTATAATATATTTTATTAGTCTTAATTTTTTAGTAGTTACAATGCCCATGATGATTACTTGTTACTGTTATTCATGACCCACGACCACCAAGTTATTGAAGACGGTACAAATTTAATGCCCGCAAGGAAGGAATCAGATTGTCTCATGGGTTGTGTATAAAAAATATAAATAGAATATGTATATAGTTGCCATGCACCAACACTATAAAGGCACCACTGATTAAGCTTGTGTATTGTTTAAGATGTTACGCTAAATATTTCTTAGAAACATCCTAGATCCTGTTACTGGTAAGTTAATAACCACCTGAATGTATTGTTTCAGCTATTTTTAGACGATTCTAAAATGAAAAATTTTACATCCTGTTTCAAAGAAAAAAAGTTTCTCGAATTTTTCTTCAAACGAATATGTTTGAATAAAACTGGTAGATATCAAGATGAATTTCCATTTATTTCACTTTGTGGACGGGAGAGGAATTATATCAGATGTGATGATCTTCCTATTGTTTACACACATGTCATTGAAAAGAAATTACCAGAGAAAGATATTTTAACATATGGATATGCAGGTGATTTGCTGAAGACCCAGTTTGTACCAGAAAATATATTTATGTTACCAACAACAGGAAGAGTGTACCATCCTGCTGATGAGAAATATGGGGGCATTGGACTAGTCAGATCTAAGTTATCCATAGAATTAAGTAAACATTTCAAATTTTCAAATGGAGAATTAGAGCCACCTACTCACTTTTCTTGGAAAGGAGTAACATATGAGCTGGATCATGGGTGGTTTTATGATAACATTAAGAAGCATAATATTAAAATTAGAACTGATACAGATTAAGTTATTTGTGATTCAAGAACTTATTTTTAAAAATGTTTTATAACATCTAGACTGACTGTGATGAAATAAAAATGTGTTTTAATAATTTATAGCCATATTTTTACAACTTTTATGTATTGTGTTTGTAGTGAAAAGTACATTCTATTATTATTATGAGTAATGTGTTGGAATTTGTGTTTGTTTTCAAAATCAAGCTAGAGGTTAAAATGACACGGGGAAAATAATCAAAATCAGTAATGAGTTCAGTGTGTATTTATTAACATTGCTTAGTACATTATTAATGACAAAATATATTCTTAATATTAAAAACAGACAGACATAGTTTGAATCAACATTTATAAAAGATACATCTCTCACCCATTAATATACAACAAGATTAATTGTAGAGTACATACTAATAATTTTCATACTTCATAATAATAATTACTAAAAGAAAATCATTGTGTCATTCTCATACTTTTATCACAGATGTAATCATGGCTACATAACAATTGTTCAGTCAATATTAATTTGTGCAAGGTCTGTTTATGAGTTATTATGTTATTCTAGAGTGAGTTGTTATGTTTCTCCTCCTTTAGAAAATGATTCATAAGATCCCTGTTGTACCCATGAAAAACCTTGAGAGGACTCATTTACTGCAGGTGATTTCAACATTATATTTTTAGCTGTTTCATGTAAACTGGGGTCATATGGTTTAAATGTGATATAGTGTTTGTCTTCTGTTGGTGGATTATCATAAACATGGTTGATGCTGTCCATTACACACTCCTTTGCTTTTTCAGTAAATAGTTTTTTGTTTGTTTTGAAGCTGCAAAAATAAGTGATTTTGTTATTAGTGTGATAACATACATGTGATTATAATGCTCTATGCAGGTTAAGGCTGAAGGGAAGTTTTTAATTATTGCCAATTCTCATAATAAGATGTTTATACTCAAAAGGTCACACTTTTGTGAATAACTATATAACAAATAGACCTTTTTTTTAAATATACTTAATTTCCTCATCAATGAAGAAGAGTACTATGTATCTTAATAAACAAATATCTCAATACAATTGTATCAATAAATATGGATTGTGATAATTACACATTCTGAGTTAATAATAACTTACTTCACAGAGGCTTCCAGATTAGCAGGAGCTTTCAAGTTGAGATTATGAAATATAAAATGTACATATGTGAGTATCTGCCAAATGTGGTTTTGCTTTTTGTCCCATTGAGGAAAAACTTCATTTAAGTTTAGGACTCCAGAGTTAGGATCCACACCCGGATGATAGACTTGTGAAGTAAATGTCAAAACCTAAAAAGTACAAGGTCCCATACATATTATTACACAGTTGACATATTAATAAGCACATTTAAATTTTATTGTAACTTACTGGTACTTTGTCATCGGGAAATTTATCAGGTAATGTTAATGTGAATCTAAATATGCCCCCTTCATACAATCCTGATCTTACAAATATTACACCATACCATACTGTAAAATAAAAGCTTATTTTAGCTACATAATCAATATTTCTCTAAAGTTATGTGCATACCCGAAATCAATAAATCACTTAATTCAGTAAGGGAAAATATACTTAAACACAATATACCTACTACTCTATAAGCTCCTCAAAGGTGCTTACTAGCTAATAACTTAAACAGTATACCTACTTCTCAGTAAACTTCTGGAAGGTGTAAAGTTTACCAATATACCCTTATGAAAGACTACAATACCCCACAAGCCTTATGCCTAGCAATGCAACAATGGGTTGCAATGATTAATCTGCTTTGTTACCATCATAAAACCATTCTACAGAAATAATCATGTTTGAGCTAAATAAGCGGGCAAAGATAATACATAATAAGACAGATGAATGAAACACAAAATGTCGACCTTGTATTTTAAAGTAAATTACTTTTACCAATAGCTACTAAACTTGTTTTCATAAGAAAAGTAAATAATACTCACATAATGAATTCTCGTAAGAAGGTATTACGTAAATTCCATGTAAGTTTTCAGTTTGTAACATGCGACTGAAAAAAGAATAGTTTCAATAGATAGTTAACAACAAATCACATGATAACTACACATCTCTCAATAGGTAAAAGTTAACAACAATTTGCTTACTATTCCGCCATTATAATGTATTCCTGGTGGAATATGGTATCCAATTCCTTCATTTCTTTAGCACTATTATTTTCTTCAGACATTTGTTTTAAAACTTATGAATCAGGACCCTAAATAGAGGTAGATTTCGTTAACAATTTTATTACTTAATCTTTAAATTAAAACGTAATTCATGTACTTTTGTAATTAATAGTAATATATAACATAAATTATTAATTATTTTATTTTTACCAGTTCGTGAAGGCAAGAAGCAAGAAGTTTAACGAATAAATAACGAACGAAATAAAATAAATAAAACTGTAGACTTCAAAAACTACGTATGTCTATGTCATTGTCATTGTCATATTATTATGTCAATGTCAAGCATGTCAAGGCAAAGGCATAGAGACCACAGAACAGAAATTCCCCATGTAGTAAACAAACAAAGACAAAGCGAAAACTTCGAAACGTAACGTTCACACATTTTCACGTTATGTGCACCCGTCTGATTACAACACTTTATTTATCACATTTTCTTTGACATGGAAACTGGATATTTCCCAAAGTCTAAATTATAATTTATATCCCACCCAAGCTTTTTATGGACGTGGCGGCGAAAGGAATTAATTTGATTTGAATTAACTTTGATAATATTTTGACTTTATGGGATTTACGACAAAAAACATTTTTTGATTTTGTGATTAGGTATAAACATTATCCTGAGAATGGATACCTTAGGATGAGCTCCAAGGGATAGGTATGTAGACCTGTTCTTAGAGGTAGGTATTCTAAAAATACTTTTAGACTTTTATAACTAAGACAATTAATAAATAATGTATTTTAACGTAACTTCCTTTGCCAATTTACTTCCCGTTATAGAAAAAAAAGCTGAATCAATATGAATGATAAAACAGGCTAATAATAAAACTACTTACAATAGTCCATCCAACGGCATGTTCGCAAAAATTAACGTATTTCTTTTATATAAGTAAGAAAACTTTGTTGCAAAAATCCTAAAATAATCTCACGGCTTTTACTAAATTACTTAACCAAGTTATATTACAAAACATTCACGCTTTTATACGATAGCATTGATCAGACTGACGGACAATCAGGCAACAATTAAAAAAAAAATTTTTGAATTGCACTTTAAATTTTATTATAGTAGGTACCTACCTACTCGTACTACCTTAGTCTGTAGAAGAGCTTATTGAATTACATGTTACACCTATAACTCAGTGCCAATATTGAGAGATCTGTTTTCATACAGATTAACTGACTGATTGTACTTACGGAGTAGAGACTGACTTGACTGTTATTCATAATACTTACACTGGTTTGGGTCTTACTGCCACACTCAATAATGATTAGGTACCATGTAAAATTCTATTTAAGCTCTTATCTAGAGCTCCTAGTTTTTATTTAACCGGTAATCTAAGAGAGAGCGTCGATTCAGCATAGTCGTTAATCACGTAATCGAAGGATCTCCGAGTTAGTACCCTCACGTCACCCCACGCAAGCACCTGATGAACGGATCAGCCGTCACGCGCTCTCAATTAGCCGGGATTATCCCGCACGTGCTCCTGGATTACGACTCACGCTCGTCTCCTCTATTCAAATACCTGGCTTAATTATTTTTTATTGATTGCGAATTACAAAAATTAAAATATATGTAGCGTAGCTACCTTATGAGGAATAATTATAATCGGGGCATAACGATTTATTGAATGTAGGTACTTAGATTCGAATAAAATAATCAACATATTGGCGTTTATTGACTTTTTAATTTGATCATAATTTTTCCCATCTGGTTTTACATGTTCTCTTCATTATAAACAAACAGTCGATTATGTTTTATGTATTTGTCTACTTGTTTTATGACGGCAGTTTCGTTCGTAGAAAACAGACATTAATTCGAGGAAACATGTGGATGAGATGGCGCTACTCGCTTTCAAAGTGCCGCGGCCGGAACATAAAACTGTACCATTTGATGTACGCACTGCAGTTCAGTAATTACGCCTCCTGGATAAACAAACAGCTTAAATTAGCGTTTGACTTGTCGAGTCAAATAAACGACGTTTTTAACACTTGTGTTGCCCTAAATTACTTTCAATGCTAGTACGCAACAGGAAAGGGAGTTTAATGTTGAAAACTATTAGTTGGGTATATTATTTTTTTTATTATTTTATTTTATGATAAAAACATACATACTTACATACATTATAACGACAAAGATTAAGTCTTTATAAATTCAATTTTTTCCTTTTCTCGACCGACTGCACCAAGGGCCGAGATCCGACCTACTTATAATGCTTAGATCATCAGTCTGAAATGTTGTATCTTGTAACAAACTATTAGGGCACAAATCCGTAATTACTATGCCTAGTAAGTATCTACCGACTTTTTGGTATTGTTAATGTAGGTACCTATCACACTGCCTAAAAAAATTATTAACGATTTAATTAACTAAAGAATCAAAGTAACTCCATTCACAGTCAGTTCATGCTTGATAAGCAGCTGTAGGCCTAACCAGTAAAGTAACTTTAAGTAAGGTAGGTAGGTACCTAATCAGAAGGAATTGTAAGTTTATTGCATAATTTTTCAAAGAGATCATTCTTTTCCATAATCATCGCATTGATTACAACATACTTGGAAGTAAAAAGCGAATGAAGTGAAAGTAATTTATATCAATAAGCACTAAACATCTCGACGCGCGGCGGCGCGGCGCGGTGCTAGCGTAGGGCTTCCCTTGATATGCGGCCCGCCCGGTCTCATGTCACACTTGAGTGACGGCAGGTTAAGGCGCATGCGTGAGGCTTCATTCCCAAGGAATAGCCCTGCCCTGCGTCTGAAAGGCATTACAATAATTCTAATAATCTTTCTTTAGGAGATACCTAATAACGTTTAGTGATAACAAAACGCAATTCTATACAAATTTTATTATTACAATTTTAAAACATATTTTAACAGTTTAGATTAAGATGTAAAAGAATGAGTACTGCAACGTATAGCCATTTAGATTTATAGTACTTACTTATAATAAGTGCGCCTCTGCACCGTTCCCACGCTTTACTCGCGGATTACACGGAATGCCCTTTTGGTGCTTCGTTGCTGCACTGACCTGCGTTTTTTGCACAAAAAGAACAGCCTGATAAATCACGGGTGCATTGTGTACGCGATCAGGATAGCGTTCCCCGATTTTTGTCCAAGTTTTTTGCGGACGTCGATCAGTCAGGATGATGTCCAATAATGCGGGTGCGGAGTACCTGCTTAATTATGACGGTCAAGGTGCCGTTGGTCACAATAAGAAGTAAGATAACATCAATATTATTTGTGCTGCTCAGTTCCGCGTAAAATGTAATTTTACCGGCCTAGTATCGTTTCCTTACCTACATTTCTGTGTAAGGTATCTATGACATTAATAAGTAAAAAATGTCATGTAAACAATTTTGTATTTCTATAGCTTCAAGTTAAAGTGTGTGGTGTTGAATATTTTTTTAGTGTACCTACTTAATATTTGATCTCATTCTTGAAAAAAGTAAAATAAAATCTTGTAATGTTATCAATGTCCTTCGCTCATTAGTTACGTAGGTACCTATACTGTGATTATGTCTGACGAATTGGTGTTTATAGTGAAGAAAAATACCTAAAATAAATATCGTATTTTATTAATATTACGTACCTACCTACTCTAACTCATATATTAAGCCAAGGTTGATTGAATGCTACCTCAGCTTATCATGAAATAAAAAAACGTTAATACAAGAATATGTGACATAATAAATCTCCAAATAAGTATGTACCAACTCCCCAATTCATAACAGCCTGCATAAACGAACATCACCTACTAGGATCTTATAAACACTTTTTGTTGACGTGAAAGGATATTAAACGGAAACTAATATACGTAACTATTCATTCGTTAAAATGCAGCAATTAGCCGTGTGTTCAACGAGCATAAATGTGAGCATTTCCTTCACTAAATTGGACATAATGAGCGAGGGTAGAGTGGGGTGAGCGGGTCGGCACAGGTGCGCCGCGCGTGCAATGACGGTGCTCAGAGCAACGCCGCCGCCTCTCCTCTACCCATGAACACCATCTGACAGACACCTAATTACATGTAATTGGCCTAACGTATATAATTTGTAAAGGACGAAATGTGCAGTTACTTTGTTCAAGGTAACCGATTGTTATCCGTACCTATTTTTAACACTCTTGATTGATGTCCAATAATGCAATCGATTATACGCTCTTATAAAATACGTTTACAACTACGATGGACTACGACTGCGAGTGACTTTATCGTGTTATTATTTTATGTGAAGTATGGAATCATTGGCATGTTAAGTATATACAAGGGGTCCCGTAAGTTGAACGATATTACGTACGTAAGTGTGACCTATGATGTCAATTAAAATTTGGGCCTTTTTTATCCTAGTTTGTCCCACTGCGGCTGCAAATGTGCAGATATCTTAATTTGTTTTTGTTATGATAATTGTAATTCTGTATTACGATTATTTAAGTAAACAGAATCGGGCCACATGCGTCCCATGTGCTATTTTCTCTACTCTATAGGCAATAAAAAAATATAAGTACTTAGTTGAATTGAGAACCTACCTACTCCTTTTTTTTAAGTCGGTTAATAAAATAAACAAAACACTGTTTAAATCAGCATAAAATTTTGCATTTTCATATTCATCATCCAAACATTGTCCCACATCTCCTTATTAATCTATCGAGGATAATGTCAACACCAACACTACATTGCTGTACAATATAGCATTGACAGGTTTTCCTCAAAATGTTTTCCTTCAGAGTTTGGCCTCTGTTTAGCTACTTTTATAGTACGGTGATAATTTAGAATAGTTACGTAGTTGATTGTTACCACTTCAGAAATATTTAGAACTGGTTTAATATCATTACTATTTGATGAGTTAAGGTAAGAATAACTACAACTTTCAGTAATTAATTTTATTTACACTTACTATCACAATAGAATGAGTTGTTTTATTACGTAAATTTTTATTAAACTTAAAATTAAACAACATTACCCAATGTTAATAAGAAACAAGAACATATTCCCTCTCACTCATATAAAATTATAAAAATGGAATTACAAATTAATTAACAATAAATTGAATGCAAAACGTACTCTTAGGTATATGAGGTTATGCTAAATGATACAATAATTGATTGCACGACTCTATAAGACTAATTCAGAGGTTGTGTTATATTTGTTCATGTTAAATTACTTATAGCTAAAAGAATTTTGAATAGATACCTACCTATATTAAGTTACGTTGCATAGATAGATAGGTACCTATTTATTATCTACATTAGTTAGGTAGGTAATCAGGAATTTACGATAGATGACATGGAGTAACTGAAAACAGTAGGTATCGTTTTATTGTTTAGGTACGTTTTCCTTGATGTAAACGAATAATTAACTAAATATTATAAAAGGATGTTTCATGCAAAAATGTGTAACTGTTACCAATATTTTAAATTCACGATAAGTAGTCATATATTCAGAGTAGTTATTAGTCCATTAAATAGGAATTTTGATACCTAAAGCTTTTTTAGCTTTATTTGTCTCTTCATACATAATCATGTATCATTGATACATCGTGTATTGATACATCATGATATATCATGTCTCTACGTAAACAGTTCATGTTTGAAATGGACATTATGGATGGATGACACGCCTATTAAGCAAGTTCTCTTAAAATTATTCAAATTTCAAATTATTTAGGTACTTACGTGTTATTACCTACAACGTTAAAAATTGTAGAATAATGTAAGTTACCTACATGTATTCTAATTATAGTTAGGTATATAATAATAAATGCCGTTGTATATTAGGTACCATAACGAATTATTTTCAAAATCGGTATATAAGTAGTTGTATGAAGCACAATATCGGTGCTACATCTAAGTTATTTGTAGTTTTGATGAAATAGATTACACTTTTAAAATATGCAGATTGCATTGACTTTTATACGCTTTTGGTATGAGATCTTTAGTTTGCAGGTAGTATAAAAGCAGCAATGCGCAGGAGTTTACGAGATGAGAGCTCCTTGAGAGTGCGGCTTGATGTGCACCGGGTGCGCGGCGTGCGCGTGAGCAGCGTGCGCTAAGTGCGGCGGCTGGCGTTGGTGGCAGCGCTGAGCCTGCAAGTGAGCGTGCGAGCGGAGCTCTTCACCATGCTCGCGGTACGCTCGGTGCTTGTCCTCGAAATCCCGCAGCCTCTGGTTGTAACGTTCGATCTGGTCTCTCAACGCTGCGTCCTCGATCGCGGCGCGCTCCTCGTCCAACTCCAAACACCCCACCCCGTCCAGCCGCTCCAAGTCGATCCAACCCCGCCAACGGACGCACACGCCGTTCATAATAAATCTCGACACGATGTGGGCCTGCCGGAGGAAAGAAATTCGTGACTCAAAGTAATTAATGACTCGCCTTCCTAGAAACAAAAAAACTGAAACAAAAAATCGCACCGTTGGTGGTATAGGAAGTGGAAGATTGAGAAGGACCCTTTGACCATTAGTCACATGTTGCATTTATAAACCCAAAGTTTTTAATCCATTTTACAGATTTGTAAATATTTTTCGTTGTCTTTAAACATTAGTAGGTACCTACCTAAGTCAGTGCACTGAAGTTTTTACTTGTAGATAAAGGAACTATATTATTATGACAAACTTAATATGGATAAACAATTTATATGTATACACACAAAAGAACTGAATGGAATATCGAAACAATTTTGTTTGTAAATGTCTTTCTGATCTAGAAGACGCGCTCAAAGGACAAGACCGATTCAGGTGAAACTTAACACGTCTGTATGTACTATTTTTACTTTAGGAACGGTTAGATTAGTTCACGTGGTATAACAAGTTAAAGGTCTGCCGAAGCGATGTTAGAGCGGGTCGTTAGTTGCCTAATATATTTTTAGTATTTTAATTTTCATTAACTTATTACTGACTCATTATTTTAGGTTGCACTTTTCGTATCATTTGTGCATTCATTTCATTTATATTTCGTGCATTCACAAATTGTACGTCCCTTTTATACGTACCTACTATAAGGTTTTTAAGTAGGTACCTAAGTAGCTACTTTTTTCAAGAACAACATAAGGTAGGCGCACGATTCCGATCGCGTGCTGCTTTGTTCCGGCATCCGCTACACACAATTTAATAATGTAGACACTTTTGAAATCCAACAACTTCACAAATAATTCCTTTTTGAAACAAAATTACACTTAATTCGTTTACCTTATGGCTTTGGAGTTGCTATTGACTTTTTGGGAACTGTTCGAAGGGAATTTTGAGCGTAAAAACAAATTTAAAGTGTTTATTATTTCACCAGAAATCTCAGTTACTGATCGTTGACTTAGTTAATCAAATCTAAAGTTCGGTTAAAGTGGTCGTTGTGTTACTTTATTTTAAAGTGCATTTACGGAATCTAATTTACTAATGATAATTATAATTATCTAATGGTAGATAATAAAACGTTTTCATTATGTAATGGTAATAATAGGTATCCACGTGTAGCTGTAGTTCTAATTACTAATTAATGATTGATAATTATGTCGAGAAAGTCACTAACATCACTTCTTTCACAGTCACAACACACTTTCGGACTTAATCAACACTTTAAGGACTTTTCGGACACAGAATTTCAGTAGGTCCTGTAAGTATTTGTCATGGCCGTGTAAATGCGACTAACTAATTCATAAGTAGAAAAAAATAACAATAGGGTTTTTAACAAAAGTTTTATTTTATCAATACATAGGTACCTACTTACAGCATTACACTTTCAATGTGAACAAAATTTTGACTACATATTTAAGGTTGGTTATAACTGTTTCTTTAATAATTACCTCTTTGAATGAAATTTAAATTAATAGCCAGGTCTCTACCTACAAAAATAACCTTTTTAAGCCTTGGTACCTACATGCAACAGCAATACTGTTTAGAAATTCAATACTAATACTGTAATCCTATATTGAATGTGAGATAGGTATTTATACAGTTACAGGAATGAGGGTGTAAACTCAGGACGGCGCGGCGGCCATCTTGTTTGGGCGGGCGGGGCGTCGCGGCGCCCTACCATCTCCCCCATTTTCACGTATTGATTTCCGGGAAATCGCGCTGTTTCATGGCTCTGTTAGAGGTTCCTTTTTGAAAGATGAAAATGTTTTAGATATTTTATGTTCAGCGCAACTGCTAGCCAAACAAAAGCTCAATTTCAATTAGGTACCTAAGTTTATTTTGCAACAATTAATGTTAAATCAATAACTAGGTGCCGTATAAACAAAATTACTGTAAAAACTGTACGTACATTTTTTTTAATTGCAGTGCATTTAGGCTTTGTTATCGATATAGAGTCCTAAACCAATTTTAGATTTATTGTAGGTCTAACCGAGCATTACTTGGAAACCATCGGATCGATTTAAGAGAAACTTGGCATGTTTGTTGCTAATAGGGTGGCGATAACTACAATACGCGTTTTTTTAAATTTCGGATAAGGTTTGTTTCCCCTGGGTAATTCCGTTGGAGATAATTACGGTCACTGAAACAAATGAACCGATTTGGATGAAAAAATGCGAGAGACTGATCTACCTTACTTTTTATGCCTGGTAACGGTTTTTTCGCGTGAGATCACAGGCAAAAAGATTCACCGAAGCGAAGCGAGGGCGCTCCATAAGTTATTTATTCAATCGAAATCCAGCTCAATGTTGACATTTTGACACAAACTACACGTCTACACAACTCTACGTAAGTAATATTGCAATTTATATTTTAACTTTCCTACCCATTGAACAATTCACGCCCTAATACAATTTCCTCTGACATGAAACTAACGAGGTGTAGCATGAATACTCTCACGACTTCTGTTAAATGAACCAAGCGTAAATAAATATAAGTATTCATATAGAAACGCAGCGGGCGGCCCCAAAGCTACCAACGGGCTAAATTCAATATCGCACGAGTACTAGTGGCACCAGATGCGCTCTACTTGAGCCCCAATGTAACTGATACTCGATTTTTATGTACTCCTGGTAATAACTACGATTGTAAAATTATGCAGAAAATACCTTTTTAGGGCCTACTTAAATTACAAGTAAGAATTTGAATATTACTAACCGTTAATTTGGAATATTTGCTTAAAGTGCCGACTGAAGTGTTTGTAAGTATTGTGTGTCCGAACAAATAAGTAATTTAAAAGTAGAACTATACTCTTTAATGCAATTCCACAAAGATTTCACTACGTACACTTGCCAATTATTTTCTAATTTAAAACCAGCTTCATAAATACTTATTTGGTGATTGCATGCTTAATTAATTCTTCGGCATGTTTCGAGTACGGTATTACATACCTACCCATACATTAGTGAACCTGAATAATGCGTTTGGTAGAAAAGATGTCATTCATTGAACGTGTACAAACGACTGGTCGAGTCGAGCGTGACCATCGCGTTATGTGAGGTGTTACGGCTTAATATTTTTTACTGCGGTTCAAAAGTAATTTATGTCTTAATTTCGTTATCAGAATGTAGGCCGGAAGCAGCGTGCGTTGATGAGCTTTGACCGACTTGACGAATGATGTAATTACTTGAGTTTAACCAAGTTTAAATGGGAACAAAATCAGGAATTTTGGAAATATGTGTAATATTGTTTTTACTGAGTCCATTATAATATTATAGTAGTAGTATTAAGAAACAATATTAGGAAAATCATTAGGTACTTCAATATATTGTGCTTGATCACTTTCGGTTTCTTCATGGCAATTCTTTTTTAATTATTATTTTTTGTTTGCTACGTAAAATATAAGAAATAAACATAATCCGTAATTTTAATACGAGTATCTCCAAAATAAATATTATTCATTACATTCAAATCTGGCAAAAAATCTTTATTCGATTATTGCCAAACAAAAGCATACAATGCTTGGTTTTTCGGCGAAAACGGTGGTTGCTTCAATCGGCAGAATAAATTGCCACACGATTAATCTACAATGGCAATATTGATCTGGGCATTGGCTTCCGCACACGAATCTCTTGCTGAAGTAACGAAACGAAATGACGAAACTAATAGTAGGTACCTACCTAATTAGTAAACAAGCTAACGTTTAAATTTTTTTTTTTTTATAAGCTTTTATTACATCTTAATAAGAAAAAGAACAAAAAAGTTATAAAGTAAAATTTCAAGTCCGTACTTGTAACCGTTGAGGAGTTCAATCGTCCGGAGCCAATCCTGGTAGCAGTATCATCATGCTTATGAGTATTATAAACATGCATTGTCATCAGGACTGGACCAGTGTGTAAAATTTTAGCTCAATTGGACACCGGGAAGTGGGTGAAATTTAGCTTGCAAGATTTGATTACAAACACCGGGACAAGTGAAAGTAAATAAAAGCTTTTAAAAAAGAAAAATTCTAAAGCTTATCACTCCAACGATGGAAACCAATTTTTAAAACCGTCATGCCGTTTAGGTAGAACCAAGACTGTGCCAATGACATGGCCATACAATCCTACTTCCTACAAATATTATTAAATGTGAACGTTTGTTTTAGATATTTGGATTTTTTTAAGTTCTACGCTCTAAGCGATGAACGGATTAAGCTGAAACTTGGCACACAGATAGTTTGCATCCAGGAATAGAATAGATTCTGTCCCGATTATAGGTTCCCTTGGGATAACTAATAGATACTCTTACGTGGGCGAAGCCACGGGCGTCGTCTTCTACATAAATAAGATCGAAAAACAATAGGCTCCTTCTGGTGCTGTTAGGGAAACGGAATATTGAAGTGTCCTACCTTTCCATTTTCTTTCTGGAAGTCGCAGCCGCGGCTGTTGTAGGGTGAGTGGTCAAACACCAGCTGCAAGTTGGTGCCGGTGGCGGTGAAGGCGATCTCGGTGTGGCCCTCCCGGCAGCCGCTCGTGAACCGCATCTGTCGCTCCTCTGGCGGCCGGTCGCGGTATCCCGTGTACCTCACCTGGATCAAACATGTTAAGTTATAGCTAAGCTATTGACTTAGGTACAGCAGTTTTTAATAAGTTTAAAAGTGTAGTTATCCGTCCATAATCAATCACTTATAATTAAATATAGATTAGTTTTGTCAAAATAGTGACTTTTTTAATGTTGAAAAAACATCCCTCCCTACGCATTCGGGTAGAAATAAGGTTTAAGGTGTACACCGGCGGACTCAAGGTTTCGAATTTGAAATCTGTTCATATTGTATACGTATTTATTTCGTTATTTTAATTTGATTGTTTAATATTAACATAAAATATTTAATTTATTATTATTATTATTGTTTACTTGTCTATAACTTTGCTTCTTTACAGAGACATGGTACCCAAGTCTCTGCTTCTTTATTTAGCTAACCTTCTTAAGAGGATTTAGTCAGTATTAACTAGCTATTAGTAGCTTACTTGTTATTCTTTTCATTGTAGAGATGAAAGTAGTAAAAGGAAATGAGTGAAGTGATGGTCCAATTGACCTTATTCAAGATACCTACTTAAATATCTCAAATGTTCTTTTAAACTTAAAGCTACCTAAATATAGTAAAAGATAAATTCTTAAACACTATAACAATACTTGAATGTCAAATTAACTTTAACATTTAAGTAAAATTTTTAAATTTTACCTTAAAGATTAATTATTAGCTAAATTCACAAACCTCACACTTAAATCGATTTAATATTAGCATTTTAACTGACTACTTATACAAAAAAAACTATCTGATAAATATTCAATTGTTGTTGTTATAGTGCAAAGTAGAAAAAATCATTGTGACTAAATACCCCTTTAAATGGAAGAACTACGTTACTTAAAGAAAACATAAAAGCCTCTTAAAAATTGAATCAGAATCGATAACTTTACTTAATAAATGGTACAAATAAATACATTTTCCTGTAACTAAAAACTGTACGTAGGTAATGTTGCGTGTTGATAATCACGTCGTAGTAGTATAACAATAATTCCTTAAATGATTCATTTATCCATAAAAGTTAAGTACCTAATATGCATTCGGTACATACCTCGCTTTCTCTGCTCAGTCTTTTGAAAAGGTCTTCAGTTTCAAATTTATTTTTTTGATCTGGAACTACTCGTGGCATTTTGAATATGAAACGAGGTTTGGGCTGCTCGTAGAGTCCAATAGAGTCGAAGGGTAGCATACCAGCTAGCGCGGCTGGGTCACTCATGGCGTGCATAACACGTTAAAACCGTTACAAAACAACACGGATTATCATCACTATTTACTAGAAACAGACTGACTCAGCTGTTTAGCGCGTCCGATGATTCAGAGCGCTACTCCGAATACGCAAGTACCTCAAACACGACGAGTTGCCTCTACGACAATCGGCTACTGAATAACCGTTTGACTGAACGGTTGCTCAGGGAGAATTTCCACCAGGGCGGAGTCTCCCGGTGGAGGGGACGCGTGCCGCCAATGACGGCCACTTCGAACGCCGCCCCGCTGCCCTCGACGCCTTCTTTACGCAATTTCGGGAGCTTTCGAGCGAAAAGAGGGTTTTCTCCCCTCGACATGTTTCAAAATAAATACTGTAAGCAACAAAGCGCATGAATGTATAATGATGGGCATTATGCTCTTTCGACGTTTTGGAGTGTTTTATGTACTTGTATCAGTCCTTTTGTTCCATTGTAAGGATATCAATGTATGCTATATGTAGTCTGTATAAAAGGGGAGCATGATCCCAGGATCTGATATAAATGAAATACGATATTTTTCGAGTTCCGTTAAAACGAATTATTAATCCTACATTCATAACAATATGGAGTATCGTAGGTAGTATTTACTGAAGAGCAATTGGCCGTATGGGAAGTCGTTAAATAATTCAGTTTTTATTCATGTGTGATGGGAGTGGGTATTAAATTCGTCCATATTTTTAAAGTACGTACCAACGCATTCGTATTTTTATGGTAGATTTAAATAATTAGTAATTTAAAACCCGTTAATGAGTGATTTAATACCTAAGTGTTAAAAAATACGAGATTTGCAATATTATAGGTATTTTTCTCAGTAGGTATACCGGGAATTAATTATTATTGAAGTGTGTTTTCATAAAATAATAATAAAGGTAATTAATTATTTTTTTAAATTTTGTTACTAATACTTACCTACATGCCATCTAAGTTTAGTTTTCAAGAATCGATATAGTTTAAGTAGCTGTTCGTAGCACTTTCTAGAGTTGTTCGTCGTCAAAATTCATTTCGCTGAACACTACACGAAACTTTAATTTTGTAACTTTATGCTAAATTTCTTTATCAATTGTAATTTGAAAATTATGGTGTCAACAAAATTATAGTGCAAAAATAATTATTATCTACCTACTAAAAAGCAGATTAATTATTTTTTACCCACTTATATTATTTTGCATCTGTAGCTATTGTGATATTGCGAAAAACCCCTAAGCACATCAGTGACTTATTTCGCTTTTACTTGAATATCTGATTTAAAAGGTAAATGTAATCTGATCTCGTCATCTCTACATAACTTTCAGTTTATCAGTGATATTTATTCTGACAAAAAAATTTGAACACATTTCGCTAATTACAGAGATCTTCTTATTCGTATCGAAAAAGGACGCCGACGAGTGTCACTATGTAGCTATCGATAACTGATCTGTCGTAGATAACGCCACATTAAGTGTCGCTTTTGTTGTTACATTTTGTACTTAAACTGTTACTCAAAGGTGCCGCCAACACAGGTAAAACTTACCTTTCCATCTTAATATTTTGTCTATGCTAAAACATTGAATAAAGCTACAGTTTACGTTAATGAGAATTCTACAAAGTAAGGTCATACCGTGGCCTGGGATTTTTATTTCTCTTGGCATTATTATTTTGGTAAACTTAGGGTTTTGAGGTTCATATAACATTGTGAATAGATTAATACTTCTGATTCCGAGTTAGTTGATATTTCAGACATTCTTAAGTATGCGTAAAATCCTGATAGAATGTATGAAGTATGTACAAAATCACATTTTTAATATAATCAGTTTAGCCTGACTTCTAACATTGATGAACTTAAAATATTATGCATTGTTACTTTCTTTTTAGTATGTTAACAACTACTGCATAAAGCGGACAATTTACGGAGTGTTGAAACTTCTGATCCTATCACGTATCTATTTTCTACTATTAAAATAATTTGGAAGCAGCCACGTGTCGCGTTTGATCGTTTGATCCCGAGCTTTGCCGGCGAGACGGCGAGCACGCGTCGCAACTCCACAAGGGATCCAAAAACGAAAGTACTTGAAAAAGCCTTAAGTAACGCAATTGGTGCAAAATCACGTATTTGTATGAAAAACTTCTATATTCACTTGTTTTATCTGTACATGATCGTCTTGCTTGTTACAATGGACAATTTATAACTGGAAAGGTTGAACTCTTATTAAAGTTGGATGGCTTTGAAGTTTGTCGAAATGCGTCGAAATTTATTTCAACTCGGTAGCTACCGAGAAGTTCCGCAGTGGCTTTTGGTTAGGCAAAAATACCTTTATACGTTCAGATACAGTTGGCATCAGAGGTATGATGGTTACTCGTCCATGGATAACGGCAAAAAGATAAGTGTTAATTACCCTATGCCGAAGTAGGTCTAGTAAAGGTATCAAGATATAGATCAGGGAAAAATAGAAACTTTTAACAGCATTTTTTTTTTAATCAGTAGATATTGATAATCTCTGTCCGTGATCAGAAAAATAACTCTACTAAGTATGTTTGTAGAGTCTACGAAATTGTTAAGATTTTCTAATTAGCAGTAATTTTTGTAAAAATATGGAATATTTAGGTAGAAAATTAATGACCAATATATGTGAAAGTGTTCATCCGTTATCATGAGGAATGGAATGGAAGAAAAATATGGAGGATAGGTATTAAAATAAACTAATTCTTTAAGGCGAAGTTATCTAATCCTGCTTTTTAAATAAGGAACATTTACAGTAATTGACAACCTAAATAGCTATTATTTCAGTTACAGAAAGAGAACAACATGTTATCGAAACATAGTAGGTACGAGCATGCGTGTGAACTTGATAAAATGCTCAACCACATCCTTTGATAGCAAATCAGATGAGCAGTTAGCTTAGTGGTTTCGAACTCAGATTCATTATACTGATTCGAATTTTACCCATTGTGGATTTTTTTATTTGTTTCTTTTGAATAGTTATTATATAAGGTATGTGGAAGGACATACCATTAGCTTATTACCTAATCACACCAAAAACTATGCAACGCAAGCAAAGTCACGCACGAGTAGGTAACAGCTAACAATACAAAAAGGTATATATTTTTCAAATTTAGCATTTATTTCCCTAACTTAATCTTTTTCATATGACTTTTTTTATTAAGTTCATAGCTCATGACTTTATAGTACTTCCGAGAGAGTCAAGTAATTTAATACGACGTCACATGTCTTAGAATTATTCGACAAATAAGGCTCTTCCAAGGGTAATTAATTTGTCAAATTAGGTTATGAAAGAAGTCCAAAACTTAGGAGAGAAACTCAAAAAACAAATAATGCGTTTAATGACATTTTAACAATGCTATAAGAAAACATAATATAGATAACATAGAAGAATTTATTAGTAGTTTATACCCAGAAAGACTATTGATAGAGTTATTTGCTATGGCAAGAGTATTAATAATACTCGCAAAATACCTAAGTCATAAAAATAACTCCACAACTTTCTCTTATTTTAAAGCCGGTTGTTTGAAAGATAAATTTAAAAGATGAATTGCATGGCATTGTTGTAACAATCCTCGTCTTAGTTCTCACCTCTGTACAAGTTTTTTTGCGAGAACCTGCTATAAATCAACGCATTGTTAGTCGTCCATTCATTTCCATATTTACTTAGTGACAATGACCGTACCGACATTTAATTAATTGATCCATAAACCTTTTCATAGATGTAGAGCAAATTGTAAGCGTTGACCCCCGAATAAAACAATAAAAAACATACACAAAGAAAGGGTTACAACATGTTCCCATTAGCAAGCATTTTAATATGAGGCGTATTCTGGACAGTTGAGTCATTTATTATAATTCTTTTTTACTTCCAATTCTACCCTTTTAAATTGTAACGTTGTATTGTTTTGTAAAACAAAGCAAGAGTGATATTTTGTACTAATATTAATGTAACGGGTCAGCAAGGAACTACATGTTGAGAATGAGACTACGTTATTTAAATTCAAATCTTTCCAATGTTGAAAATTCGCATAAACACGCAGATAACTTTAAATAGAACTAGAAAATACCGCAATCCGGTTATGAATCACATGGTAACCTCACATCAACTTAGAGAGCGGATGTATTTCCAAACAAGTTGAACGTGTGAAAAAAACGTGTTAAATACTCGTTAATGACGTAGATATGCCGCGGGATTCACCTGAGCTTCGATCAACGTCACTGATACGATTTGTTTACGACATTTTACTCGAATCTACTTAGTTGATTATGCAATTAGGTATTATAATTAGTTAAACCGGATTTAGATGGAATCAACCGACTGACTCATAGAAAGACGTATTAGGGATTTCTATTTGATTACAGCAACAATTATAGTTGTAGGTACGTCATATATTTTAGCTAATTGCTGGGATAGAGCTATAGAAAGAATGTGCTAATATAGAGATACCTAGTATAAGTACATAAACATCTATAAATAAGTTAATACTGAACACAAAAATAAATTGTAAATCTAGTCCCAGCGATAGAGAAGAGAACCCAAGATGCTAGCAGTGTTTCCTTTCTGTATAGCAATGTTGATGCTTAGAGGAAGAAAGCTGTTAGCTCTAAAATAGCAAGTTTATCTTTTATTTTTCTATTGGTTTGATTTAATTTTTTGACAATTTGTGCAAGAGCATAAAAGTGTGTGCAAGGGAGCTATATATATACTGGATATAAAAAGCTGTATCTATAGTGTATACGCCTAAACAAAATTCACTGCTTAAGAGCTTACTTAAGCACTACGACGAAGAAATCTCGAATACAATAATGTGCTGATTTAAATGCTGAGATAATTAATGGCTTCTTTTAGCTATAAATTTATTAGGCAGTCCGTTGAGCGGTGCCGTGGCCGTCTCAGCTTATAGGTCGTAAAGCAGCAAAGAAGCCGTCAAACATTGTTTATGCGAGCGATTCCTGCGAGTGCTTTGTCTTTCGCCGCTCGGCCTTCGGACGACACCCTAATAAAAGGCGTGGCAAAAAATGGCCTAATGGCTGTTGATCCCATTTCAAAGCAATAAAATGCAACAAAATTAGCTTTTGTTAAATTTAGAATAGTTTGTCGTCCTAACTTTTGACGTAGGCAATACCAGTTCTATCGGCCGGACCGCCTTTATTAAAGCTATTGTTTTATGGGCGTGTTACTGTTAAAGTTATTGTTACACTATATTGAGGGTTTCACAAAGACCCTTGTGAAATTTAATGTGACTAGTAATATTTTCTTAGAAATATTCTAGGCAACAAAACAAGCAAAGTTGTCGGTACTAAACGTGAAATGCGGTATTGTATTGCAAACCAATTACATAACTGACTTGTGTTTTAAAAGCCATTTTAAAACTACTTAAACCCCAATTGTGTGCGTGAATATCCTTAGGAAACAACTTGTATACCTTGAAATGAAATTGTAATAAAATATCAAAAGATACCAGCGCCTATAAAAACATCATCATAGATATAAAGAATTAAAGTATGACGTAAAAGCTCATGTAATTTGAAAATTAAGTAGTAATAATAGTTACTAATTAGTTAAATGTATTTACTACAATTTTGCTAGATGATAAGTATTAGTTGTCGTAGTCAGTTGACCAGTTAATGGTGCGTTAAGAGCGTCAGTTACGGTTCTTGTTACTACTGTATGTAGAGTGTGACAGAGTATGTGTTATAAATTAAATTGCAGCTTAAACTATCTTCTTAGATCTTACGTAACAATAGGTATTATATTAGACTTAGTACTTATTTAAATATAGTGACAGAGGTCGCAAAATATGCCTATGCTTAAGTGTAGTTGTGGTTACTAGTAATTCACAACTCTACAATATGTTTTTTCAAAAGTTTGTTTACTTGTCAATTGCGTTAATTAGAGTAGATTTGTCAATCATAATAACACCAGTCAAAAATATAGAACCTACTTTCTAAGAACTGGAGTTATTTATAACCATCGTACACAGAAACACGTTAATTTAAAGGTATTATGAGGAAAACCAATAAATATTGTATAGTACCGTTTCTCGGTATGACTCGCAAGTTGTCGAGCCTCCGGTGAAGTGTGTGGAGCGAGCTTGGAACAAGGTTACACTACGACCGACCGGTATGATTCTTTACGTAATAGATTGGAAATTCCGCGCCAGTCTATTCGTGGTGTCACAGTACTGGGTTTCCCCGGTTTCTCAAGTGGATTTGTATAAATCTTCTAAGTGTTTATATGGAAAATTTGTTGTTAAAATCAATTTAAATATATGTATGTAATTTATCTAATTTTTTCCATCACGTTATTCCTCAACAGAGGACTTATTCTTAGCATCACTGACCGTAACGCGCGAATATTGCATAATATAAAGTAGGTAGGTATGTGGATTACCCAAGGGTAAAAGAAGGTAGGTAGCTAACTGTATCAAGGAGGCCAAGGTAAATTGCAGGATGCCAATATAGGTACCCAAATTGCTCGAATGAAATCAATTAATAGGTATTTAACTAATTTTAAATAGGCTCTAATCATTCATCAGTAACTATATTTTTAATTTCTTTCCTTTCCCTTCTATTTTTCCATCATCGCTGATGATTTCGTTGTTACTGATATAGGTGGTTAACAGTTATTGCTTAACAATAAGTGGATCATCAGTATCTTTGTGGCTATTTCCATAATAATAGTCTCGTTTACATACCTCAACATCTTTTAGTTTGACCCGATAGCGGTAGTGACTCTCGATGGCTCCGATTAACTCATAGACCAGTGTAGTTACTTGTGTTAGTTCATGATCCTGAGTGATCGTACGACTAAGAAAATGCAACTCTGAATATTGACGATTTATATACGAGTATAAATAGCGATAAATCTTAAGTCCACTCCTGAGCATTATGTCTTTCTGTATAACTGAACAGGCCTAGAGCATGCTCCACCACGCTGCTCCGATGCGGATTGGGAAAGGATTTAATGACCTTTGACAATACCTATCCATTGTCATCTCACGATTACAACCGACGATTTATCGTAACCTCCGAAGCACGGAAATCCTTAAGAATTTTTCACTCCAGCCGTCACCTATTTTTTGAATGCGCCTTCAGTTGCTTAACTTCGTCAATCACTAGGGAGCGCTTCAGTTCAATACAGTGTTAGGTAGATTATTTATCAGGTTTTTTAATCACAATTTATTTATTTTAAATCAATTACTCTGTCTGTCATTTACTAGCTTAAAACTCGTAATCGGATTGCTAAGTTATTGAAAGTTTAAAAATACTATTAATCATACATTTTTTCGGCTGTGCTACTCTCCAAGCAGATCGCTTACACGTCATTACAGAAAGCTTACATTGTTGGGAGCGGACGGCACCGTTTATAACGCGTTATCTTCAAATCAACACAATAACAAGTTTAATAATGGACGTGATTAATGTGCTCACAGGATGACGCGCACTTCGCGCCGAGGGGCGACGGAGGCGCGAGCCCCGCTCCCCGCACCTCTCGCGTCTCTCCCGCCCCAAATGACCAGACATTATTTAATTGAAATAGAAATGAAAGGGTGACAACTGTAATAGAAAAAGAAAAAAGGGTTCACTTTTTTGCGAAACTGCCGTGATGAAATATCGCGCAAGCTGTGCATCGCAACATTTGTCCTTTAGTGCATGACTCTACCAAGCATGAGTTCCATATACATTGCATATTTTGTGAATTTTTTTACTAGATTGGTACTTTAATATCGTCTCCGTATAAAAGTGTAATAAATTGGATAATCCAGAGAAAATATTAAATTATTTACAGAATATTGCAGGTGAAAAACAAACATGTTAACGGTCTTAAAGGAAATCATAAATCACGTCCTTAAGTTGTTTACGTGTTCACCTTCTTGTTGATTCAAAGGCGAGTGTCGAAATAGAAATCGGGCTGACATTTAGTAACTAATGATTCTGTCACAATGCTCCCTCGATCCCTGCCTAGCTACTTGTGACTTTAAACTTCTTTGTCAACGGGAATTTTTAACACTTCACTGTTTGATTTGTGCGAATTTGTGACATCGACAAAAAATCGATTGACACGTCACGTTTTTATTACTGTTTGTATTGCTACCTGGGTCTTTTATATTATTGAGAATAGAGGCAGGCCGGCGAACGATTCTGTGTTACGGATCGATTCTTTGACATCGCTAGTTAAGGACACATGACAGACATACAGAGAAGTCATTGACGTTATTGTGCTGAAATGCGTATCATGACGTGACGGGAGAATTATTGACACTCATTCGAAGAAGTTGTTCCTTTGATTTGTTACCCAAATCAACGCTTGGGTATCGGCTAGAATATCGGTTACTTCGAGTCAGAGTATGGATCGATTAACGAATTTGACGTCATTCTTCTTTTTTGCATATAATATCATTGACGTCATTCTAATAAAATCATCGTATCTGTGTGCGCGATTACTATTGTTAAACCTGTTTAAACGAATACTTAACTACTCCTGTTTGTGACTTTGCTAATGGTCATGACTGTACTCCTTCTAGTTGTGAAACAAGATTTTTGCAAGACTTCGTCGAAATGTTACGTCAGACCAGAAGTAGGAAGTTTTTTAGAGGTCATTAACATAATTATTTAGAATTACATCGATACACTATCACTGTAAAACCGACTTCTAGGGTAGACCGCTTAACATTAGGTATTATTAAGGGCGAATAAAACTTTTAAAATAAAATTTGACGCCTTTGAATAGATGAATATGGATTTTTGAAACAAAAAAGGATAATAAGGAGGTACAAGAAGTACGTTTTATGTGTATGATTATGGACATAAATTTCAAAATTTCCACAAAATGTCTATTCTGAAATATATGCCTAAAATCAATGTACATTCAGATCTTAAATACGCCATTAAACGAAATTCGTTTACATTGATTTGATCATAGAATCCGAGCCTTGCATAGTGGTTGGACTGACAAATATTTTAATATTAACACCATATTCAAATTTGTCGTCGCAAGCGTAGCATTGGTAGCTGTGCGGAGGGCGGGAAGCGTGAAATCAAATTGTTAACGCGGACGTTACAAACATATTGATATTTTAATTAGATTTACAAAGTCGCCTCCGACTCTGTCGGCAACACCCAACTCTTTGAGCCGGTCTAATGGCACCCCGCGGACCTTATTCAAGGGTTGTCGGGGCCCGCTTTTGTACCGATTCAATATTTACTCGCAAATGCATTACAGTAACAATACTTACTTAGTTTTTTAAGTTTTCGTAACAGCTTCCGTGTTATCGTTTTCAAAAGCTTCGAAAATGTCGCTCACGGCGTAATTATAGAGCAGCGCGGCGCAGCAGGTCGCCCGGCTCTGCTCTGAATGAAGTCATAATTGCTTTTACATCCATAAAGGTTATTGTAGAATAAACCATATGGTGCAAGCCTTTGTTTATTGAGCAATAAAATTATTGACTCAAAATAATTGCGTTACCTGACTGTAAGATTGAGATATTTTAGTCAGATTTCAATAAATGACAGATTTTTGTATACTAACTTGTTTTATGGAAAGTACTTATGAGGAGTATACCTATTGTTATGGTGATTTAAGGCTCTTTCTTGTGAGCATTTTCAAGCCTATCCTAACTAACTACTCGTTTAATAAATCATCACTAGTATCAAACACACTATCCTAACATTTTTTTGTCCCTATACAATTTAATGGACCATTTTTTTCTGTAGCTTTTGAGTGAAACAGTTTGATGACAACAAAAAATAAGCAGCAGTCCTCGGCGTTAACAAGTAACTGCCTACATTAATATTTTTGTATTTTAACGTAAAATAAAGCGATCAATTTGCGCGTGCACAATTGAGTAGGGCGAGGGTCGCGCAGGTCCCGCGGCGCGCCGGCGCCCCACGCTGCGCAGACGGCACACAGAACTCTGATTGATACACTAAAATAAGTCATCTTGCATAAAAACCCCTCAGTCCGTTATACCTCCGGGGCCTATTTATTGTAGAACTCCGATGTGAGTCGCAGTAATAATTTAGTTTTGTACAAATATTTCATTACTTATCAACCTCTTCATAATATACTCGTAATATTAGTTTACAATATTTTTGTTATACCAATATTTCCTTTATTACGCGCTCAAAAGTCATGGCTACGTAGATCCACGACGTCCATAAATTAAATTCGTATTTACGTCACCTTCTCATTATCATACCAATGGCCGAAAACTAAAGTACCTACCTTCCATGGAAATCAACTGAAATCGTTGTGTATGCAAACGCGGAAATGTTATCCTTTCCAAGGGGTTTTCCAATCCAAGCTTAGGTCACAGAGCTCCTTAAGAAAGGCACAAAAAGGTCTTTCCTTTCAAATCTGGCAAGGCATTGGTAACCCCTGTTGTCATGGTTAGGTATCAAGTATTTTAAAAATGTATATAGGTACGACTATTACCTATAGTACTGATGCAATATTTTAGTGACTTTGGTCTTTTAGTCTAGAACAATTTATATTTTAATAATTATGTCAATGTGTATCTAACCCTCGTTCTCCGTCTGCCGATAATAGTAGCTCGGGGCAAGTATCTGCAGAATGCGTGTAATTATTTATTTGCTCTTCGATCCCTCGCTGTGCCCACTCCTCTTTCAATAGCCAAACAAATAAATGCAAAGAGAACAATGCGCAAAATGCACGGAATGTATACTGCATCCATTTAATACAAATGAAAATGAGAAAATACGCACCTGAAAATGTAGAGTCGATTCGTTTAGCTGTTCATATTTTAAATAACTTTAAAATTATTTATGGGATAGTTTCCGCTTGTGGAAATTCTAACTTCAGAAAATACAATACCCTTTCAAAGTTACTCAGGTAGCGGATCGTTTTTACGCTGTGAATTTTAATGAATAAAAAGCTTAAATGGTATCGTTTTTCAGGGAGCCTTTACAAAACATAAAATGCACAATAGTTAACAACAAAGCCGGAGACAAATATCTCGCACTACGTCGCTACTATTTTGACATTTTAATTTCACCCTTGCTCGAAATCCGTTTTGAATGGCGATGGGGGCGCGTTGAGCTCTTCTGATACTTGTATCAAAATCTCACCCGACTTTGATTGACGTTTATCGCCCGGATTAAAATACAATTAAATCTAATTTTAAATCGTCAGCGCAGTTTGTAATGCCAAGACTTGTGAAAAGTATAACAACTCTACTACTGGCTTAAGAAACGTGGAACATAAACATCAACCCGCGTATTATTTTGGTAAAATTAATCTGATGATAAATGGTCTCTTCGACTCGTTAACAGATTGCTAGATTGGAAGTCTGTACTCTTGGCGCTCCACGGAGCTACATCATTTTAAAATGATAAAAAAGCATCAGTGGCTAACCCAACTGAGTTTTATGCCAGCTGAAGGAAATTTAAAAAGGTCCAAAAAAAATCCGACAATCTTCACCGTCGTTGTTGATTTTAACAAGAAATACTTAGATATTGCTACGAGCATATTATTTGTATTTTAGTTTAAATTACCAGAAGGAAAATGGATGATCAGCAGTCTATGACCGTTCTAAAAGGTTCATACTAAACCGTGCATACTAAATTACCATTTTCATGGCGACGGTACCTGCTCGTACCCCATTTCACGTCTTTTTTCCACATCGTAGTATACATAACACAATTTATGAAAATAATTTCTGACTTCAGACTGGTATAATTACAAATGTTTAAACTGCTGAAAGAAAATGAGTTACATTATCAGACTAATACAAGCAGTGAAAAACAAAATAAAATCTCAGTTAGATTTCAATTTGTACGTGATTAGAGGTAATTTGTGTCAATCACTATTCTATTGTATGGCCATCCACGGTCTGCCATTTCTACTGAACAGACCATTCGCTGTAATTAAAAACAGGGCCCCGTTTCACAAAAGTCAATCGGAGGATTAATGTTTGACGTGAGCGTACCGTTTTCAAATTGCACCACGCTCGTGGTCTTTGTGTAGATTTCTATTAGTGCATCATTTGTAAGAGATCGAATTATTGTAATGGGCTGTTTTCTAAATTAAATGTCAATCATGCACTGAAAAGTTTGACCTGGTCACTATACTTTGATTTACATCGGTATTAGCTGAGTATTAGATTAATGCTATTACCATATTTTTGAGAAATTTCTCTTTATTTCTTGTGGTTACTATGTATGGATAAGGAGTAAATATCATATTTTCCCATGGTTCCTATTGCTTATTATTGCCGGGAATACATGGATTAGTAACGGCAATCTCATTACAAATAGTAACTTATTTTATCGCCTCCACAAAACCAATTTCATGACTAAATTTGTTTGCATTTTCGATTTGCACAATTCTTGATATGCGTTATACATAGTTCATAGATTTTGCGTCACTTTCTGCATCATATGAAATCTGTAGTGCGGGAACGAGATAGCGGATTGATGTATCCTAGGGTCGCACCGGTCACGCGGACCAAAAGCAACCCTTTCATTTCGCCTGTGACTGGTAAATGATAATTTGATTTCACGGCCATCCGATGATTTATGCCGGTACCTTATCGCTCCATATTTTACCGATTTAGTCTTTTTCCCCTACATGCGTGAATACAACTTTATCCATACTTTAAACATGGGCATGACAATAGGTATAAAATACGAGTTATTATTTCAAGATACTTGTTTTTTTTTGTGGTTAGCGTGCTGGGATTAAAATCTAGTTGTTTTATTAATTAACACTTGTTTTAGGAATTCACCAAAACGGTCGGGATAACGAACTCTCTTCTTGGGAAGCCAACATGTAAATTTCTTCCTGCTTGATTATTAGCAAACTAAAATCACAAAACTGAAAGCTCGCATCATATCGACAGTGAAATACTAATCGATTTTCCGATATTGTATCTATTGATATAAGTACTTACGTACTTTTTAATTAATTATTATATTATTCTTACTAATATCATATCCAGAATCTACCATTTTAAATGGAGCGTAAAATGATTATATCCTATAAAATAAGTGAACCTAGTGATGTATTGTTACAAATTTATAATGCCACTACACTCAAATGAAATCCTCTTAACTCAAAAGACCTTTTCTTTGTGAAGGGAAACGAAGATCCGCCTAATGTTCTCATATTTGTATAATATGTGTCTGAGTAATCAAATAACATTGCGTTTATCCTAATCCTCTCTTAATACGTTTTTGTCTGCTATTTTGATGCTTCACTACGCCCCCGTTCAAATATTTGTTATCTTCTATGTGCTTTACTATTATCGCACAAAACTGGGCTATTGTTCGATGTTGGAATAGTTTTTTTGTAAAAAAGCTTACATTTTATCTTAAAAAATGAAGCTCAGAGCCACGTGGCCTTGATTGATCATGTATTCACAAAATGGAGTAGATGTAGCTTTCGTATGCATCTGTATGATTAGATACATAGTTATCTCGCTCAGTTTTAGGTTACTATAATCAATTATCTATATCTACATTTATTGTCGATAGTGCATTTAACATTTAGTTAATAAATCTTTTACCAACATAAAAAAATTTTGTTCAATCATGACAGCACCTTGCGTTTGAAACATTAACGAAGTACGAACTTTAATGAATTTGTCATAATTTATTAATAAATAATCCTATTTTATGCTGCATTCATTTTTATTTTAATCGTACATCGATCAATAGCGATACAATCGTTCCCTAAGTGTGAACATCTGTATTTGCGTATTGCGCTCCCACTCATAGTACACCTATTGCAACAAAGCCGTATTCAAATAACTTTAATCACTTAAGTACACAAATCCAGGCTTGCAACTAACGAATAATAATTATTCATACGCACTGGCGGCGGCACAATCCTTTCGGCCTATCGCCTGCTGTTTGCATATGGAACATTAGGTATAAATTTGTCATTATTCAATCCGGTGTTAATATTTTTTTTAATTTCTGTATACCTACCTACTGTATATTCACCTCAGTTATCATGTTTTCTAATTGTTACAAATTATACGTTAGTTAAACTGTTTACCTTGCGTCAAATTACAGTCACAGCTAATGACTTCTTTAGTCAACCGTAACCATCCACTACAAACCTCTGATTGAACTTCGTAAAAGCTTCATAGAACATAGTACCTACCTGTATACAGCAAGCATTTATGTACCCAAAAAGTATCCAACTACTATAGGTAGGTACTTATACCAACATTCTATCAACTTTGTTCTTAAATTAGTAAAATTAACATGCATGAGTATGTTAGATAATGGTGCATTTAAAATGCCCGTACAAATTCTGCCATAATTTATTAACGCGTTTCACGGGAATTACAAAAAAGCAGTCAGCCAAAAAATTTATGAAGACACACAAGTATTTAATGTACCTTGATATCCACGACATCATTGTGTAAGTCACAAAAATAATAATTAACTGTTAAACCCTTTATTGATTGTAGGGTGTGGATATAAAACGATCAATAAAATTATCTAACTCACGCTTCTCGTGTTCAATCACTTGAAAATGTAAAGCGGAGCTTTTAATATCGCGCATGGCGGAACAGATCGCTGTGACAAGTTCTCATATGACACGTACCCGTGTATACGGCGGTTCCGATGTCTGTACATCATTCGATCTATCATCGATATGACAGCTTGTATCTCACTATACATCAGCGATTTTGTACAATAACAACGATATGATATTACGGGAAGCGAGAAAAAATACTAGATGTGTCAAAAAATATATTCATTTTTTCTTTTTCCTTTTGGCCGTATGTGTATTTCGGTTTTATGTTTTTGAAAGTTACGCTCGAACTATACTTACACTGCTGCGTAGGAAATAATTGAAGAGTCAAAAATTTATTAAATTAAAAAGTTGCTATACCTATCCTTGTTGTGCGAAATAGTGTGCAAAGGACTAAGTCTCTAGAGATATAGTAGGAAATAGGAATTATCGTGATTATACCTCAGTCAGACTCAGGGAAACAACATTAGCCACTGAACAATGGATTTCTCATTTCCACCAGATGTGCGATAAACGTTATCAAGAGGGTTAACCGTGACCTCATAAAAAGCAAAATTTATTACATCTCACGACCCTTGCCCCGAAACTAAGACAGCGGAGGAAATAATAGAAAAATATCGTAATTAAAATCCAACCCTTCCTGTCGTTGCGCCATTTTACTGAGGGCTAAAATTGGAGCGAGGCGCGCGTGACCGATGCGATGATATAGTGGTATTTTAGTGAGGTAGTGGCGCTGGCGTCGACGGAGGCGGAGAGGCGTGCACGACGGCTCCACACCGAGGCCGAGACGAGCTAAGCGATCTTTAATGACTCTGTTACATCCTTTATTAAAATTACAACATATGACGCGGCAAGCGCCATCGACTCTCCTAATACTTTGAACACACGCGTATCCGGATATTTAAAAAATTATAACGCATGTATCATAAATTATACTTACAAGTATCTATCGAGAATGTTATTTATTTCAATGGTAAAAGGGAGAGTTTATTTAAATAATAAGATATTCTGATTTGATAAATGTTTAATACAAGACGAAACTGATTTACAGAATTGTATCGCATATCCTGATATTAAAAAAAAGAAGATTCGAAATGATACAAGATTGAATCTAAAATACTACGGATGTAATAATATGGTAGATTTGTTATTATGGTTATATTTGAACACTGGAAAGGATCAGAAGCGTGATTGGAACTTGAATGTAAGTTGTGATTATGTGCTTAGAGATGTATGTAGAGTTTTTCAAAAATCTATAAAACATCAGTTTTTTTAAATAATAAAGCCAAATATCAAATATTAAAGCCATCATTGTTCAATATTATATTACTCTATACAGAATATAATTTAAACTTAATATAAAATATGGGTATTTCTAACACACAACTAGACTGAAAAATATTAAACCTTAGTTTTTAGCTTACTATATAGGTAAGTATGTAGGTACCATATTGTTGCTGAGGATTGATTAATGATTGTTTGTAAGTAATTAACATTTATCTTTATATAACTAACACATTTTGGTATATTATTTTCTTATGCTAAAGATTTATTTATTAATATATTTTAATAACTGCACGCGCTTGGCCATCCTTATTTATGAAACATCTTTCACATCTCTAAAGCCTGAGCGTTCTGTAACTGCATCACGTTTTATATTGTTTTGGGAGCTCTGTTATTACGTGTAAACTGGCAGCCGCTAATCATACGTAATGTCATTCATAATTCCATCAACAATCAATGCCTATCTATCTAGCATTGTCAACAGAAAATATTTCGTTTATTGTACCTATTTACTAAACAATCTAAGAGTTAGGTTAGGTTAAGAAGTATGTTAGCCATTTTAAACTTAAGAAGCTTTAATTGTTACGATTTTTACAGTTTCTAGACAATGGTTATGTTTATAGTAACTAAGTATCTATTAAAATGAAGAAAATATCGACAGGGATAAAATATATGCAAAACACATTGTCAGTTTTACGCTTGAGATATTACTAAAACATTTACAATGCATAGAAGGAAAATGGATTACCAGACGTAGAAATACTCAGAGCTTATTTGAAATCTCGATAACGTTCAAAAACTTCATTGTAATCGTATTCTAAGGTGGAATTTCTTTTATCGAATTACTGACATAGAGCCAAACATTTCAATAAAGACGAATAAAAACTTGAACTTACACAAAAGATTAAGTAAGAATAACATTGCCTTGTGTTATTATACGCCGCCTCCATAACTTGTGAATCGAAGGAAACTTATTATGATCCTTAAATAAATACAGTTAAAGAGGATTATGCTTTAAACGTATTGAGATTGGTAGTAGAGCTAGGTGCGACATGCGAGCTGCAACAATGTTTACTGTTTGTTAAAGTATGCGTGAACAAGAGATCCTTAGACGGCTACTGATTGGTATTCAATACAAAATTCGATGAATGGTTGCATGACAATACCTTACTTCGCTACTTACTCGTTGATGTCCATTTAAATCCTTCACAAAATTGGAATAGGTATAACTATAATATCAAAACGATGGTCATCGGTTTATGTTGCTTTAGTTTTGACATCGATTACTATGACACTTATCGATTACAGATGACAGTGTTTAATATGATATCTACTTTAAACTGACTGTATTCAGGGCATTAAAGCGATATCGGTTTCAGCGGCTGTCAGCAGTCCTACAGCCGGCTCTACTAGCTCTACCTAATTTGATAGATCTTTTTTCTGTAGTTGTCAGCAAAACTAACAAATCTTATTACACTTTTTCATAACTACGCGATTATAAAACTGATTGTATAGAAAAATTATTATATGAAAACTATTTCCAGAAGCCACTGTTATCTAGGTATGATTTGCATTTATGATAATAAGTTATAACTTTTCACCTACTTCAATACGTAATATAATTATACCGAACGAAATATATTACAAACGCCTACCGACAACTCTGGTGGTCCATTCGCTGACTGCCTTTAATGTCCGTCACCATTCTTACATCTATTTAAAGCCTCTTTTTGTAAAACTAAGAACTCAATGAAACTTATTCACTGACACATTGTTATCTAAATTTCAATCGAGTGCATTCTAACGGACGAGTGCACTTGAGTCGAGCAGACATTGCGACGTCTTAACTACATTTCTGTAATAGTAAACACAAAGATTACTTCTTTTATTGGGATACTTTGATGCAAGTTATTGAATGCAAGGCCTACGGTAACAGGCTTGTATTGCAGTCATAATGAGATACTTCTTATTTAAGCGTGATTTCTTCTTAAGTAGGTAGGTACCTACATAATTATCTATGATTAAATATTTATATTTCTACATACTTGTAGCTCTGAACTATCGAGGCGATTGTGGCCCCAAAAGGCCAAATTATACACTTGGATCCAATCACTGATGGGCTCAGTAACAACTTTGTTTACTTAAAAATTTAATTTTTTCCACTTTAGATAAACTTCAACTGTAAAAACATGAACACAAAACCTTTTCAGAATTGTTAAATCCTTTTAATATTAATTAAAACAAGTACAGTTGCCAAAAGTGTAGCTATTAATAAATGTTTATGTAATTAAAAATAAACTATTCAATTTCGTTATTTTAGGTAATGTGTAGTGTCATTGCAAGGGAGGGCTGAAACAAAGGAGGATGAAGGCGGCCGCGCACGCGCCACTTAAAGCTCGTTAGCGACGCACTCGGCACAAAGCGACGACAATATGAGCCGTACGTTGCCATCATGCTAATTGCACCCGAACTATTGTTTTAACTTGTATGCCGTGCCAGTCCTCGTCATGCCGCGGGGTGCATTTACAGATTTGACATTTGTTTTCAAACTCCCGGCGGTTGGCCTCGAAAACATTGGACGGAAAATGCGTATCGTTTTCGAAGTCTAGATTTTTATAACGGTTTATGTTTGCATCTGCAGCCTCCTACTGCTTGTTCTACTATAGTGTTTGCGTTTAGCACAATATCGACATAATACATAAATAAATCCTGTATGCAATACGAAAGCCATATACAACTTTTACACAGTAACAATTAACAGCATACAGAAAATGGTGTTTACCGAAGCAATAATAGAAAATAGCCAAAAAGAGAACAAAACATTTATGTAGGTGAGCTTCTAAATTTTTAGTTTTCTTAGACGAAAAGATTAAGAGGCAAAGATAAATTGCTGAGTGAGAAAAATAAAGTCTCTCACTAGGCGTTCTGGGATTAGAGGTGAAAAACCATGAGGTTGTAGGAACAGCAGAATAAGCAATTATGGATTTAAGCAAAACATCGTTTACTTTAGTTGTATGTAAAGTTTTGACGAAAATACTTACATAGAGGTTAATGGACTTGTGTATGTTATAAGTAAGCATTAAAGATAGTTATCCTGTTCGTACGTACTCACATATTACGTCTATGCAAATTTTTACGAGTTGTAGCATGCACTGGACAATTGTTGGCATTGTTCCTGGCTAATAAATGACAAAACAATGGCACGAGGTCATGAGTATGGTTTTCCCAATTGATTTGTTGTTTAGTCATCATTTCATTAGTACGCAGGATAACAATCAGTATTACTGTTACGTACATCGTGCGTAAATCCTCTCCAAAAATGATTCACAATTAATCATTTTCTATTCAAACATTATACGTACCTATTTATTAATATAGTTATTATAAAAGGAAAAGACATAGATACTACTATTTATAATAAGTATTCTTCATGGTTTTAGCTAGTCCGTCAGACTTGTATCCATCATGATGGTGAAGTGTAACTTGATAAATTGATAAAGTTATGGAAAACTCACGTATGTGTTTCTTTGCGATGGTCTACATACCCACTTTATCAAAGAATGTAACAAATATAATGGTGCTTGCAGACCTAGACGGGTAACTCTTGCGGGCAATCAATGTTTACCTACATATTTAAGCGTGGGATTCTTCAAATTTCTAATCAAATATACAAATACAAAGCAATGCGTATGGATGTACAACACATGCATCACTAAATAGAGAGTTACTCTTTACATTCTTGCCAGTTAACAACCAGTCAGTAACAGAACTCTGTTCCAAAAATCTATTGAAGGGTACTAAAATTAAACGTTATATTGTTCAACAATTTTAACTATCCATGTCGTTGTCAAAAGAGACTGCGTACAATCTGTAGGAATGACAATATGTCGGCAATTAAGAAGCGGCAGGCTCATTTAACAGCTAATGTGTCTATTAACAAATGTATTTGCCGTGTTCGGGCCCGCTCGTAAATTCCGTGAACAACCGGAGCAGTTGGTTCGCTTCGTCGAAACGATATATCATTCTGCTTTAAATATTGTCCGTCTGCTGTTATAACATTAAATGCACAATCTTTTCTTTAGATCGGAACCACTTAAATATTGTCTAATTTTATACACATATTAAACTATCAATTTAAAAGAAAATATTGTAGTCTGATATTATTATTTTTGGAACAAATTAATGGTTTTAATACGAAATGTCTGCATAGCTGTTTTTATCTCATACTTATTGTACGTAGGCACCTAAATAACTGAAAGGCGAAATTATTCAGTGTAGTAATAAACTGAAACTTGAAGCTTACGTCATCTATCTTCAAGAACAAATTTATTAAGCATCAGGGCTTACGAGTGCGACATGAGATCGCCACCCGCGCGCCGGCACGCGCGCCCTTCTCTCTACTACTCTAATAACTTAACCTCCTTTGTTTTTATATACAAAGCTCTCAATTTATTTATGAGATCTACCTACTGATTATGAACGGGCACGCGTTCCGGCCTAAAAGCGTTGAACGTTTTGTATTCTGTTCAAAGAGAATCTCGTTCTTATTTTATTTATTCATACGAAGTTCTTATCTTACTAGCGGGACATTATTAATTATATTTAATGATATCTTTTTATAGTTATAGTACCTACATGCAACGACAACATAATATTGAGTGCCAATAAATAAATTTTATAATAATAATGTGATAAATTAAGTGTTAGGTATAATCTTATCCTACTAATATTATAAAATGGGAATGTTTGTAAAGATGTTTGGATATTTGGATGTTTGTACCTGCGTTCTTCACGCTCTAGCCGTTAAACGGATTGAGCTGAAACTTGGCACACATGTCTAGGAACTTGGCACCACACTTTCGAGTTACAACAATTTTGAGGCTTGTTCCGGTTTGTTCTAGGTTTGTTCTACATTGTTCCAAAACGATTTAGGGCTGAGACTGGAACTTTCAGAGAAAATGACAAAAACACTTTTGAGCTGGCACCACGCTTTAAAGGTATCGCAATTTTGAAGGTTTTTCTAGCATTGTTCTGTATTGTTCCACAATATTGCGTTCGAAAAACAATTATTTCTGCTAAATTTCACGAAAAACAATTTGGCACTTGGCACCACACTTTGAAGGTATCGCAATTTTGAAGGTTTTTCTAGCATTGTTCTGTATTGTTCCAAAATATTATATTCGAAAAACAATTATTTCTGCTAAATTCCACGAAAAACAATTTGTACTTGGCACCACACTTTGAAGGTAGGTATCACAGTGTTAAAGGTTGTTCTAGGATTTTCAGGTAAAAGTGATGAAGTTCAAACTGCAATGAGTGGCGGAAAACTTAGCGTGGGACTGGAAATGTTTTTAGTCTATTAAAAAATTTCGAGCATTCGTTGGTGAAAATTACGTAGTTTTTTTTTATTTAGTTATCATAGTAGATGACACTGATCTAGTTAAGCATTTATAATACATCAGTGTATTTAATGGTGAGGGAAGGCAATACCTCATAAGTATTGCGCCTTAAAGATACCATAGAGCACCCCAATACTGTTATACCAGATATCTACTTTAAGTAAGTTTTAAAACAAAAAGAATAAGATATCTATTATTAATTTTCTTTCAAGTAGTTATATTTACAGTATGTGAAATTGAAAATATGTGCTGCTGAATATTGTAATTGAATTTTTCGACCCCTTTGTAATGCGATTCTCGCTGTTGAGTTTTAAAGAGGTCCTCATTGAACTGTCCAAAATATTCAATTCATGTCATGCATATGAGTGTCATGTTACTCATCATTGAAATATGCAACACAAAACAGTGTGACATGTCATGATGCGCAATTGTAATTTTTATTTTAAATATCAATACAATAGCTACGGTCATAGTAAACAATACAATATTTTTTTCTCCATCGATAAATGAGTGAACGAGAAGACTAATGAATAGTACCTAGTTCTAATGATTATTTCAAAGATTTGATTTAGAAAATACTTATTTAAATTAAGACCAAATCAATGGTAATTATTAGCTTATGTATGCTTATGGTAATGACGTTATGGCATATGGCATTACTATTCCTTAAAAAATAGTTAAGTAGGTATAATAATATCTTTAGCAATACCTTTTCTTTTGATTCATCTGACATCAGGGCAACATGGTAATGAAAATTTGTGGTTTGTTGAAATATTATGCTTTTACCGTCGTCATTTTTTTCTGTAATTCTGCGGTCTGCAGCATGCGGACATTTTCTACTCAGAGAAAGAGGCAGTAAATCAAAAAACTCATTATTTTTACATCATAACGGATCTAAGCTGTAACCACAAGTCTCGATATTTTTATTTATAAAAAACTTACCAAGTGCAATGATTTAGTTTTATACTATAGATATGTAACGCCCTTTGTAAACAACCGAAAACAGTGTTTTGCGCCACTTTGCATTTAGGTAGGTAGGTATCGCCTTTAAGATCATTGTTTACCGACTTGGTCATACTCGTAAGAAAAAACTGCCCAATTGGGTAATTTTGGTGTCTTCACACCCAATGCTCTTATAAAATATTTCTTTTTGTATAAAATTATTGCCTAAGTGATTACTAATCACGACTAAACTTAAATTTAACTACATAGGTACTTAATATCTGTTTCTTATTTACATAGGCATATATGGATGAAATATTAAGGTAAGGTAATTTTGTTTGGCCTAATAGTTAGCTGGGCAGAGAATGCTTTACGCAATAAGCTCCACATTTGTTCACATACTGTGTTCAAAAAGCTTAAAT
>LGAG01000038.1:1418192-1429256 GCA_001278395.1 Lerema accius | reverse complement strand
TGGGGTCAGCTTCTTCTTGATCATCATCAGCATCCTGCTCTCCCAATGTGTCATCTTCTTCATCGCCACCTTCATCTACATCATCTTCTTGAAGTATGTTAGATAAAGAAGTGTTGTTACCTCTGCCCATTTCTGAAAATACATAACAAATAAATTAGTGTGACACATCTAAGAACTACACAATATGGTAAAATGGTCAATCATAATAAATAATATGGGTTAAAAGTGTAATTACAATTTACATTGTGGTTTTAATTTCAATTATTTTTAAAGAATAATGCAAGAACATACATACGAGTATGAAATTTGGCACAATTAAAGTTTACATGGGGAAGTGCATGGCTAAATTTTATAACATGTTTTATAAAACTGAGTATATCAAATGAATGTAATAATGATTTAAGAAAGATCATTAAATTTTATGTACATAAAGATTAATATAGTCTAATAATGAATAAAGACTGTATTTCGACCCTAGATTAGGTATTATTTATTACCATTTACAAGAAATATAAAATTTACAACATAGTAAGTGTCAGATCTATAAAAGACAACTGTAATACGGTAAGATAATTATAATTTTATAAACTCACGTTCAACATAATATTCCAATGATTTTGGAACCATACTTTTCACTTTTTCAAGATCTTCCTCAGAACATTCTCCTTTGTCTAAGCCTGAAATACGTAAATCAATCTTTTAGGTTTTTATTTATCTGAAGTTCAATTTATATTGATTGTAAACAAAAATATTAAAACTAGAATTGTTTGCATGCATTGATATATAACATGTAAATTCTAACAACTGATAAATTGTAGTCTACATTAGATCTTTTTTTAAGGTATCAAAATGGAAACAGTTAGTGACAATCTCTAGTAAGATTATGGTTAGTGTAGGTTATTCCTGTTAGTAAAATATTAATAGTTCAGTAATCATTAGTGTTTGTTGGGATTATAATTAGTATAAGTTATTCATGTTAGTAAATATTAATTCCAGTAATCATTAGTGTTTAACCCACTCAAAGGTGGTAAAAAGAGATCTTAGAAAAATATTGTCAAATATAATACAAAACTCTTACCAAATAACAGTCCCATCCTTTTCAGTATGTCAATATCATCATAAATTTGGAATCTTTTGTTGAAATTAAACATATATTCAGTTCTGTAAGAAATATGTACAAAATATCATGATTTTTATTATTTTATCATATTAATATTGTAATGGGGTAGGTGTGTATGGAAATGTGTTGAATAGAATTGAAAGGCAACATTAGGGAACTAAAATTATAATAGCTGGTAAAAATAATAATGTACGATAGATCATAATATGGAGACTATTAAAAAATTGGTGCACATCTTTGTCGCGCAGGTTCCATACAAACACTAACAGACTCATTAGAGTTGAGAAGTAGAGTTGGGGATTTCTCACTGTAATATAATATGCGTAAAATACGCCACATACAAATGTATATAAAAATTTTCGACACTTGGGTTGGCCACTATCCCCTTCGCCAATCAAATCAGAGGTAAAAATGAAGTTGTACTTACTTGTCATTGGAAATACTACAATCAATCAACGCTTTATCACTGGTATTAACAACTATGAACGGTAAGTGTATTGCTGATGAAGGCGATGGTTTTACACCTTTACTTTCTGCTTCTTTATTCCTCTCTATTAGACTTTTGAATGAAATATGCTGAAAAACAAACATTTTATTTTATTAATACCTACATAATACTAGTGATTAGTGACCCTATTGTTTTGCTATCTGCTACTTATTATCTGCTATCCCGCTAAAATAAAACTGTTAAGCGGCATAAAAAGTATAAGGGTAATGTTAAAAAAATATATATACCTGTAAAATTAATTCTTGTAATTGCTTTGTCTTTTTTTCAATCTGTTCAATTTTTGCTTGTTTTTCTTTTTCTAAAGCTGTACATTCTTGCACTGAATTCGTTGGTAGACCCAACCATCGAATTTCTTTTTTCTCCTTCGATATAATATTCATTGCCATTAACACGTTGAGCGCGTCGTAAACTCTTCGGCGGATATTCTTTTGGTCGTATTGCTGTAACGTTAAGTTTCTCTGAATTACATTTTAACAAAGCATTGCTTTTAAATTAAAGGGCGCGAGAACATGCAACTGTTATAATAAAAACAAGACAAACTAAATACTTTTGTAAACTGTAGTTACCTACATAACATTAATTTCTATGGAAGTATTTCTGTAATCATCTAGTTATAGTAGTAACATCCTTTAAGGATAAATCTTACAACCATCTCAGGAATGCAAAAAAAAACTTGGTTATAATTATGTATATTACTGCTAAATGTAGAAAACACAATTTCGAGCTGAGATCACAAGTATATATTCTCGTGAGTTAAAACATTAAAAAAAATACAGTGATACATACTTGGCTGTCTGCAGAGCCATGCATTCCAGCAGCAAATTCCAGCACCAATTCATCGGCAACTTCGTTATACGACGTGAAGCCTTTATTCCTCACCTTCTCACATACTTTCATAGAAAAATGCCTTAACCCTTTGCCAACTTTGTCGGCATGTTTGCGTCTCTTTGTCGTGCTAAAAATAAACGTTCAATCATAGTAACAATAAAAACACATTATGATATAACATTAACAATATGATACAGTGGTCCTTTCAATATTTATTTACACTCTTAATAATAGCATCTCAGGGTTAGCAACGCATGTTTTAACGAATCTAACACTAACAATTACTAGGTGGACTACTAATATAAGTAACAGGACTAATCTGCACTACAATACAATTTCAGCGGTCCTTTATTATCGTATTAACAACAATTAATGTTGTCACCCACAAACGATCTTCCCTATAGTCTTACTCAAGATTAGTCACAATGATCATTGGCAACAACAGGATGATGGTGGCTCTGCAAACTCATTTGCATACCATAAAAAAACACATTCAATATACTGAAAAAATACAGTTTATACTCACTATTCTGTAGGAGGGTCATTATCCGAGTCATGTCTTCTCCTGGAAGCGTGCGACATTGTAGTTGATGGTTCGGTTTTAATATTAACTGTATTGACAGTTTCAACTTTGATTGGCACTAGATCAGGTACACTATCCACAAAATTTACCTCCAACTGATCTTGCTGTAACAGTAATATATTTCATCTTTAAATATTTACAACAATTTCAATAAGTAATTCAATAATGTATAGACACCATAATACAATTAATTTTACTAGACTGTTTTTAAACCCCGATGCAAAAATAGGTATGTTATAAGTGTGTTATAAGTGTATGTCTGTGTCTGTCTGTGGCATCATAGCTCCTGAATGGATGAAGCAATTTCAATTTAGTTTTTTTGTATTAAAGGAGACTTATATGCGAGTGTCCTTAGACATGTTTGATAAATATTGGTTGAGCCGTTTAAAAGTTATAGGGGGTGAAAATGAAACAGATTGTAATGTTGCATACCTGATTTTCTACTTTGATGGACGGTGTATTTGTAGTAATTTTCTGAAGGCGAGCTAATGTGTCCACTGGCACCTGAACTAATTCTGTAAAATGACAATGGATGGTAATTAATATTGAATCAATATTCTCATGCATTATGCTTCAGAGTATAGCAGAAATATATTTAGAATATCCGCTTACATTATAATAACCTAAAACTGTTGAATGGGCAGACTAGGTTAGGGTGTCCTCTTATAATGTGAGGTGTATGGACCATAGTGCACAACACTAAAATAAATTCTAGACTGGAAGGCATTAGACACCTTTGGTAATACTATGGAGAACTTTCTAAAACTACATAGAAATAATAATAATAATATAGAAAATAAGCACTTATATATTCCAATGTTATTATAATAAATGTGATTCTTGATTTAAGAGAAAAATAAGAATGTTTTTTTTTATTTTGACCAACTTCTAAGTCTCAATTTTCATTGCTAAAATCCTGTCTTAAGGAGTTTCTATAAAATATCCAAAAGTAAAAAAAAATAAAAGATTACTTACTAGATGCACATTTAATCCCTGCAAGTTTGATAGGTTGATATACTGGTGCCTGAAAAATGAAATAGAAGGAAATTATAGACTAAAGTGTGACTATCACAAAATTATTTATAATATATTTGTGAAGTTTCTTCCATAATATTCAACTACATGTTACTATTTCTAATTGGGGAGGCCTACATCCAACAGTGGATATTGAAAGGCTGATGGATGGATGAAAGTAATTACATGAAAATATAAATGCAGAAATTAATGCTTGTCTCTTTTTTAAATAAGAGACATTACTAACATCTTGGCAAAATATGAGGTGATACAACCACCCCATTTGAGAAGATGATTTAGAAACTACCAAAATTCATAATATTAGAATTTTTCAAAAGCCTCATATTGTTAATTTTTCATAAATCCATCTATACTTACATAATATAAGTAAATAAAATATTTGTGTGTCAGTGGATCTTGGAAGTATTCATTCAATTTCTTCTACAGGTTATACTTTTAATCCAAAAACTTTTCTTTTATCTTAGACCAGATCTTTAGTTAGATAATAGCCCTAGATGTTTGGGGATTTAAACCTAGTTCACACAAATTTTTGTACAATGGTGTAAAGCTATTGATTATGTTTCACCATTAATATGGTTCCATAGGTGTCTCTTTAAAATACTGACCTTGTGTAAGCGTTTAAGAGAGATTTAAGGATAAATGTTTCACATTTTGTAATTCTAATTATCAACCAATACAGTAGATAATTATTTATTTGAGAAACAATAAATTTCTTTACTGAAGGAGAGTATAAAATCATTTTTTCCTGTATGGGACTTTTACAATGTATAGAACTCATTGAAATTAGTAAAATACAGTTATATTAGAAATCAGTTTATGTCTCTATAACAAGTGTTTGTGCAACTATAGATACATACTATAGAGGCAACTGTTTAGCTATCATGGAATGATACTATCAATCATTATGGTTGCTAATTTTACCAGTAACACAATAAGGCAGTTATGACCAATAAGTAATTGTAGATTATTTATTTAATTGGATTTTTATCTAAATTCTAAAGGCTATTCTATTTAGTAGTAATTACAATATAACAATAAGTTTAGAAAGAAGGAAAGGAAATAGTAATTGTTAACTTATCATTATACTTATTCATGGCACAATAGGATACAAACAATTCGTTCATTTGTATTAAAATATTTCATACCTATTTTAATACCATGTAGGCTTCTTAGAACAAATTTTTTAAGACCTTATCAACTACTTACTTTAGAATTTTACAAACATCCCTTTATTGTATGACATTATAACTGATAAGAAAACAATATATGAAGACCTGGTAATGGGGGTTTTATTTAATCAATTTAGTTGTAAACATAAACAAAGCCATTTACAAAGATATTTAGTATTTGAGATAGAAGACAAGGTAGTAGTACCTATGTAGTTTTCATTCAGGAATACATTGCTTACCTCAATATTCCCATCCACAGAGGTAGGCACTTTAATCACTTTCACAGGTTTAGGTTTTAATTTGATTTGAGTTAGAGACTGGTTGTTATTATTTTGAACTACTTTAACCATCTGAGGCTGTCCTACAACAAGCAAAAACACGTCACAAACTCAAACTAATTGATAATCAAAATCGATCAGCTGGTAAATGTTATACAATTCATGTCTAATTGCATGTTAGAAAAATGTAAACAAAACAACATCAACAACAATTAGCTACTTTCAAGTAATAGGAACAGCAAAAAACGACGCCGATATCAGAGTGATTCCTTCAAACACGTGAAACTAACAATAATCATAATTACGGCTATAGATAAAGAAATTGTTAAAATGGTAGAAAGAGAAAATTAAGGAAATCTAGCGGCACTATTTACTAACCATTGGCGTCGTGAATTAGGAAATTTACTACACTAGTTTTCTGGGACATTTTCGGCGTAGTCCTCGCAATAGGGCATCCATTTACATGTCTCACTAGGCCAACTCTATGAAACGAATAAACAAAAATAAACTATTTCAATCAACTTGCAATACGTGAGTGGTCAAAATGGCGACAACATATTTTTAAAATGGACAATTAGAGAAGTTTTAAAGGTCAATAACTGCAATGGGCGACATTCCATAAAATGAACCACCTAAAATAAAATATCTTCCGGCACTTTTTCAATTTACTAAATCACTCTGATTATTTGAAGATGAAGGCGGAAAACTAAACTACTACATGCACTTGGAGGGAAGACAGACAACGAAGAGTCAGCGCGCCAGCACCGGACTCAAAATTTACCAGCTGATTGGATGACGCTGTTCACGTGTACTCAAAACCAGAAACCCCCGCCGCTCCGGATTTAGTTCCGGAAAAGGCGCGAAATATACTCAAATATGTGACGTCTGTCGACCACCTATGATACGATCACAGACTATATTAAGTAGGATATGACATGCGAACACGAGAATTCCAAGCTCCATAGAGGATAATGAGGTTATAGTTTATATCTTCATAGAGGTTTATGGTTTATATCATAGATCAAACTAGGATTCTTCAAGACGAGAATATAATGTATACGGTATACCTATTTATTTTGTGGTCATAATTTTAGTATCGGAAATATCGAGAAAGACAGATAAATGGATGCTTATGACGAGGCGATGTCTAATCGCCTCTGAATGGATAAGTGTGTGCTCTTCAATTCATTGTCGATGATTTTCTCCATTATTCATTTTTAAATTGCATAAAATCCTTCCATATCTGAAGTAGTTCATGTAGTATAAAAAGGCGATCAATCACAGACATATAAATAAGAAGTTCTTATTTACATGTCTGTGCGATCATTCTTTTTTTTTCTGTTGAGTACATACCTCATAGAAATTCATAGAATATCAACAGTACATAGCCTAATGGCGAAAAATTGCCCTGGTAACACTGTTCTACTATTGTCAATTGTCAGTCATTTTTGTTAAATTATCTGTAACTGTCACTGTCATCCTTCATCATCCTTGTTAATTTTGTTATTGTTGATGTTGTTTTATTGATAATTTGTTGGTTAAGTTAATGGTTACTTTAATTTCTTTGCGAACTCATGGCCGTATGTCGTTTGTGATGTGAGAGATTTACGTTTAGTGGCGATTTTAACTTTATTGTGTACTACCAGGAAAATACTGGCTGATTGGTGCTGATTAATTAAGATAATACTTAACACAGGCGCATGTTGATAAATGAATATTTATTCTTGTTTTAAATTTACTATATAAAGTAAATAAATATGAGATTGCGATTGCTTTACTTCCTGTTTTTGCTGGTTTCCTTTAACAGCACCAGTAATATAAATTTAAACGAGTTGAACATACCTCCCGAGCATATGGTGTATTTGTTTAACTCATTTCCTAGTTTAAGAGAATCTTGTGTAGTAGACCAAAATTGTCAATATAAGAACTTTGTAGAAAAAAAAGCTTGTTGGGGCTACGAGGCCGACTGTGATAAAAAAAATGCATATCATGTCAGACCTCGTTGTCCTGGCGATCATAGGGGTTGGGTTAAGACTAAGGAAGCACAGTATAATACATTTTACACACAGGCTGACTTTGGTAAGTGATTGCTGAATTATTTTATGCGGGTGATTAATTCAAACCTATTATATTATATTAATATAAATAATATATTTTTATTATGGTGTTATTAATTGCAGGGTATATTAAAGAACAAATTGATGACTTAATGGTAATGTGCGAGGCATCTTATCCACATGACAGTTCTCTAGAATGCTCAAAGTATTTAAGGTTAGTAATGGTCACCAGTCCTATACATTCTCGGTTAAGTTAATTTAATGTATTGACAAAATTTTATATTTATGACGCATTTTAAATTCCAGGTTTTGTCGGGGACGGAACCTACTACTAAATTTTACTGGTTTAATTGGACGCGGAGATAACTTACGTTATAAGATGGACATTTTGGGACCTGGACAAATTGGTAAGTTACAATGTCAAGTAATGTAATGTTAAAATAAATGGAAGTTTCTTGTTTCTTGCAACTATAATAATAATTGTGATTTCTTACACTGAACTGAAATAAACAATTTTAATTATACAAAGCATCTTAGGATACAATTAATTAATAATGAGTACATACAAATTTACTACTATTATTAATTAAATTAATCCTAAATGACTGTAGTTATTACTTAAATTTTATGTTGCACACACATTTTTCCAGGAGGATATTGTAATTTTTATGAAGAGCGACTGAAAAAAGAAGCAGAACATATGAGTGCCCTTCAGTCCTGGGCTCCAGAGTTTGTACATTTTGTAAAGACATCTAAGAGGCCTATAGCTGATGGAGTGTGTGATGTTGTTATTGAAAAACCTACCTACATAATGAAGTTAGATGCAAGTATGTATTCATTTGTTTATCATTATCAGCATTTACTTGATGAATCTTAGTAAAGCAGTTAGCATTCCTTAGCATAGTAAATAAATAATTAATATTACTATAATAATAGTAACAGATTTTAAACTGCATTTAATTCCAAATATGTATGTAGTATGTACTAAGGTTTAAATTTTTATTTTCAGCTGTAAATATGTACCATCACTTTTGTGACTTCTTCAACTTGTATGCTTCCTTGCATGTGAACTCAACACATCCCTCAACATTCTTAAAAGATAACCACATTCTGGTTTGGGAGACTTTTACATATGACTCAGCATTTAAGGATGCATTTAAAGCATTTACAGTTAATCCAATCTGGGATTTGAAGAAGTTTCGAGGAAAAGTTGTTTGTTTTAAAAATGCTGTGTTCCCTCTTCTGCCTAGAATGATCTTTGGTCTATATTATAACACTCCTTTGGTAAGTAGCTAAAAGTGTAAAAAGATCAAAACATACACTTGTATTTTTATAGTGGATTTCTTTTTCACTGTAGGGAATAATCATTTCTTCCATGCAATAACTTTTATTTTCAGATCTATGGTTGTGAGAGAAGTGGCTTATTCCACGCATTTTCAAAACATATTCTACATGCTTTAAATGTTAAATTACATATTCGAAATAACGATAAAGTAAGAGTAACCTTGCTTTCTAGAGGGACCACATATAGATCAATATTAAACGAAAAGGAAATAGTGGAAGCTCTGTTAAGTGTTAAAGGGTATTATGTACAAAGAGTGGTGTATGACAAGAATATGCCATTTAGTAAACAACTGGAGATTACACACAATTCAGATGTGTTAATTGGAATGCATGGAGCGGGCCTCACACACATGCTATTTCTTCCTGATTGGGCATCAGTTTTTGAAGTGTTAGTATATTTTATTAAGCGTTTTTTATGGCTTTCACCAGTCAAACAAAGATATTTTAGTTGACAAACAGCTACCCCAGCTTTGATAACACTGATAATTATGACAGTTTTTGTCAATCGACACTAGGAAGTTTTATTGTAACATTTTTGTTTATTTTTGTGTTATTCATGGTATTTTAAATTTTGCCTGAGCTGACTTTGAATTTCAAAAAACTTAAGAGATTGTGTATGAAGTGTATAGCAAAAAATATATATTATAGAATTGGCAAATTTTGTTAAACAGTACCTACTTCTACAACACGTGTTTTTTTTCAGGTATAATTGTGAGGATCCTAACTGCTATTCTGATCTTGCGCGGCTCCGGGGGCTTAAATACGTTACTTGGGAGAATATGACGAAGCTGGTACCACAGGATGAGGTAAATACTACTTTTATAAATATAATCTTTAAATCAAAATATCCCTATTTGTTTCCCAAAATCTATGCGATGGAAAATTGATTCCATCATCATTATTTTCGGAAAAAAAGAGTAGGACTACTCTTTTATGACTACATAGGTTTATTATACCTTTGCGTGGTAAATTATTGATAAAATATATTTGAAAGCTTTAATACATATAAATATAAAAATTATATTTATTTCAGGGTCGCGGTCCAGGAGGTATTTCTCATGCTAAGTTTACGAATTATTCTTTCGATGTAAAGGAATTTTTGAGGCTTGTGGAAAAATGTGCTGCATACGTACGAGAGCGACAGGATTTCAAAAACTATGTTGCGGCGTCCCTTTTAAAGAAATCTCATGAGGAATTGTGATCTGGGAAACTATGGTACTTTATAATCAAATTGTGTTATGATTTTTTCATAATATGGTTAATACATTTGAGCGATTTCTATAAATGTGTAAGGATGATGAAAGGATGTAATGTAATTGATTAGTCGTGGGATGTAGTTATGACGAGATAATTTAAATTTTTAATTATAATGTGATAATACGCTCATAATAATAATTTTAATTTGTCGAATATTTTTGTAAGTTTTGTAGTGTCTTAAGAGTTACAGTATTTTTAAACAAAACAGTTCTCACTGATAAAATATAACGTGGCAAGTGTATTATCATGAATACCTATAAGAACCTTATATAATTATAATACATTGATTCCGCCATTTGGTACAAAAATGGTTTGAAGGCGGAATTACTTTATAACTCCACCTCCTCCTTTTGTTTCGACAATAAACCTGCTTTGGAAGGAAATGAAGAATACTAGTAAAACTATTTGTAATTTAATTACCACTGTTTTTTCCTTGTAAGCGTCATAATAAGAGTGCCTTCCAATTTATTACGGATTTGGCAAACATCTAAATATATTATTATTTTTTTCCAAAAGAAAAACATAAAAAAGTACAAAACTATATTTGGTCCGCGGAAACCATGTTTTTGCTCCAAACGACGTAATCAATCAGTAGGTACTGCTTTTTACTTTCAGCAATAAACGAACGAATATATTTTTTCTTGTTTATTGCATAGTACTTATCATGTTTTCATAATATGTTTTTATTATCTATCGGAATTTCAGCGCTACCTCATTTTAATTATTTATGGCACTTTTATTAAGTACTAGTTCGGTATTACTTATTCCTTTTTAGGGATATTACATTCATTTATTTTATTAGTTTATTCTCTTTATTTTCTTTAAGGCATTATTTGCTCAAATGTAACATTTTTTTTGGTGCTATAATTGGTCCTAATAAATAAA
>LGAG01000038.1:1397737-1418044 GCA_001278395.1 Lerema accius | reverse complement strand
AATTGGTTTAATTTTTTAAAATTATAATTTTATTAAAATCTATAAATTAGGTAACTAGCAAACCAATGCGATTCAAAAAGACCTATGGTAGGTACTTGATACTTGAATCATGTAATTCAAATGGGCGAAAGTATCGTATTTCGTTTAGTTGCTCTTTGGCTTCTTATTATGAGTATAACATAAGGAAGATTTTTCCCTGTCACGTTTTAGTTCGTGATAAGTCATTCAATAGTAATAAAGACAAATTGAAGTCTATTCACAGGTACGTAATTTCCGGGTGCTTTTCCGAACGTGGGAATAACAAAATAGGCTAACTGCACGAGTTTTGAATTGTTAAAATGTTTTTTCTTATGTGTGTAAAAGCTTTGAATGTGAATAATAAAGCATTTATTTGTAATATAGATATATTATAAACTATTAAAAATAACGAACCACAATTGTAACGTTCCTGATAACAGTTAATAGTGTAGTTATTGGTTAGAAGGTACTTAATACATTCGTTCAAGCAACCCATATATTTTCAGTTGTAAATCTTCGTAACTTGTATAAGGAAATCTGTACTTATTTACAAAATACTCATTTTAACATACTACCAAGTTGTATTACATTTTATGTAATAAATTAATTTTCTTTTTATATCTATCTATTTTTTATTAGTATAAATAAAATTGTCTTTTACCTTGATGTGCGCGAAAATGAGCGCGAAATTATACTAAACTCAACAGTCATGCTGGTAATAGGTTACTTATACGCGGTCTCCACTAAGTTAACCGCATATGGTCTGTTTTAACTCGTCTTATTTTTAAAATAAAATCATTCATTTTCAAAGCAGTTTTCGTCAATATTTTAACATAATTATGTGATATTGAAGGGATGTAATTACATAAACATTACTGGAAAAGTGTAAATAACATTAAAATATGTGAGTTTTGTTACAAGGTTTTCGTAAAATTGCATGCTAAATAGTTATAAAAACGGACTTTAGTCATAATTATATCGCGTTATAGGAATAGTTAGTGGCAATTTAAATCGTATTGCTATAGTTTACCTAATAATATCGGTAGGTACAAATTTTTGATCCAATTGTTCGAAAAACGAATGAAAATGATAATCATATCAGATTTATTTATTATTTCTCGAAAACACCGCTAGTTGAAATGTAACAGCCCCGTCCAACGTAACTACCTTAATTATACCTTGCGATATTCAGATAAATTGTCGAGACCCATTGAAAGCCAACTTTATGTTCAACTGAATTATTGGTATGCCGTGATACAGTTAATCCTCAGAATCTTTGGCAATATGTTAAATATGTAATTAGCCACATTTTTAATAACCTTTGGACAGAGAATCAACATCAACTTTAATTAATAATCCGTTCAAAAATATAATGTTTAGGTATAGGTACGTAGGTACCTATCTCTAGCAACGACTGAACGACAGTATTTTCCTCATTTATGTACTCAAAAAATCCGTACCTACCTAGGCCCTACCTGTTTTAGAAGCACTGCATTATTCAAGAAAATCACTGAATAGTATACATAGTCTCAGGTTAGCTGTCTCTGCTTAGGCATTCCTTAAATTAATAAGGTTTTAAGTGAGGTCATTGACAATTATTAAAAAGATGACCGAAAGTACGTCGGACGGCATTAGGTATAACAAACATTTTTAAGGTTCTGAATAGACTAAAGAAGAACCCTAAAGTCGCGAACACGGAGGAGAAGCGGTAAATCGTAAAACAGTCGTATATGGAGGCAATATTTACAGACGGAAATTAATGACCAAAGCTCGCGCGGCCCCAGGCTCCGAGCTTATAACTTTCGTCTTAACCAGATTGTATCGGTTAATACGAATCAAACAGCTAATTGAAATAAATTCGAAGTTGTTTTAAGATGAAATCTTAAATAGGATTCAGATGTATCTTAATAAAATGTGTTTTTGCGTCGTTAAATCATATTTTATTTTTTTAATAATTGCAAGTAACTTGATTACATTTTTATGTGGTAGGTGATCATTGCCGTTCTGGAAATAATGTCTGAAAGAAAAGTTGTCACTAACTCTACTAAGAAACAAGAGAGGAAGAGATGGAAAAGTGGGATTCGCGTTAGTTTTATTCAATAATACTTAGATATTATTTCTCCATGAAGCCCGCCTGTCTTGTTACCAGCTTCTCACCGTCTTTTTTGGATTACCTGCCAAAGGACTCGTTGCATTTCAGGAAATGATCATCGATGATACAGTGATACTATGTTGTGTTATTTACAGATTTTCATTTATCGCTGAATGTTTAACAAGCCTTTTTCAACAAACGTGTTTCCACATTTTTTTGCGCAAACTATTTTCATACTCGTAAGTCCTATGAAAAGGCAAACTACATCCTTAAAAACCGCCAACTTAAAGACAATCTTGATTGCAATAACAATTATCACTATCAAAATTGGTAATTAAATTAAACTTTGACTTGGGTAGTGTTAGTAACTACCTACTATCTACTAATTAATAGTGATTCGATATCACAATGACATTTAATTGAATGAAAGTAGTCGCAGTTAAGTGTAGGTGCAGCATAAGCTATAAAGGTATGGGAGCAGGTCTCGCCGGGGCTCGGGTGTTGGCTGGGACGGCGAGCCCGGTGGTCGGACTGTCGGCAGCGACGACGCCACTGATTCATGTCGCTGATAGCAATCGTAGGCGCCTGGCGCCCAGCACTATTTTCTATATTTATCACCATTTGCGTACTATCCGTACTGTGCTTTTGAATAAACGTATCTGTAATTTCACTCGAACAAATACTTTCCTGCGGCAAAGCAGTGGACGTAAGTATAATAAATGGTTAATGCGTTAAGTTTTGTGTGGTCGCGATGGTAAAGACAGATAGTGGGTATGTATTCAAATAGTAGGTGGGTCCTTACCTAGCTTATAATTTATTTTAATAACACCATTGATCAACTCTGAATCGACCAATAAACAAACAAATATGTATTAAGGTACTAGAAAAAGGTATGCTATTTTATTTAAAATAAGCGTTTAGTACTAAGTCAAAAATAAAACACTACAAACCTAACACGCGCGTGTCAGTCAGGCCGCATTAAATGTAGAGTTTCCCAATAAATGTTTCTCCGTCCTTGATAGAATATATTAGTGAAAACTGTATTCAAATAAAAGGTGTTTCTAACGGCACCAAACGCCCAAACAAAAAAAGTTACACTCGTACTAAGCTCCAGCAGATCGCCAGTATTTACTCGTAGGATGAGGATTACGAAATTAAAAATCGTGCGGATGCAACAAGTAGATACCTGTTACACTTTAAATCGATGTTATAATGTAACAATCGGTAGATTAACAACGGCAAGTACAAACGGAAGGTAACAGAACGAAGACAAACATTCATGGTTCTTTCAAAAGCGTAGTACAATAGACGTCATCAATTACAGGCAATAGATCGCCCAACATCATTTGTCCATCCGTCCGTTACTCGACTGGGGCATTCCCACGGCTCTCGGGACGATCGTGTTTGTTGTCGGAATATGTCCAACGAGAAATAGTAATAGAAAATTGTTTCTGATTACACTCGCTCTCTACTTAAGCTGTGTTATCTGCATTCTCACTTTTATTACGAAGTTTATTTGCAATCCAATTTATGCTGGCGCTTTTCTTTCCTTATAACACGACGCCATTAAATTGCTGTAAGTTCGTGTATCGGTTTAAAAAATACGAAACATGGTCACTTTTTGGGGTCTATCGAAAACGTAGGTTTTTTTACTTACAGCAGTTTAAATTTTTTATGTCAATAAGTATATAAAAGATTGCGGTACTTTAAAATTCATAAGTTACAATTATGCCGAAGTCCTAAGAGTAAATAGATATCTGCCTAATTCTCATTTGTTGCCTGCTCAAAATAGTCTCTAAATTAAATTAAACAACACAACCCTAAAAATCACGATGAAATGAATCCTTACAGAAATTAAATACCAACATTACGAGTACGCGAAAATCATACAATGTATTTACGTGTTTTATCCGGAGTTTATAATTATGCAGAACGATGCCAACCGTTGTTCTTCCGATGTTATCGACAACAAGACCGAAGAGAAATTGCTTCGATCAAAAGATAATCTCCCCGGAACCAAAATTGATCATTGATAGGAGGCGCGCGCGTCCCACCGGTCTGCCATCACCCACAACCCACGCCCAGCATCAACGGTATGCTCATTTTTAATTTCACGATGTTTGTACATTTAAATTGGCAATTTATTTTTATAACACTGCAGTCTTGCAGTGTCTTAAGAGTAAGCGATATCACATATTAAATTTATTCAGTGTTAAGCCTACTACCTCTGAGAAGCGGGGGCCACTAGATCATTATTTACACATATTAGCCCCAGATTTAGGTCACCTCCGAGTGTAGCCTCATTCTATCTCTCGGTCAATAAATATCAGATTAAAGTGCCGCTATTGTAGCCTTCACGCACAAACTAGTACCGTGGCTTTCAATAACGGTTCGCACTATGCAGATTATCACCGCGGCGATAACCGCGACGTGAAAGCGATAGGAGCGACACGATGCCGCGCGGCCAGTGGAGCGGGTGGCGTGTGCAGCTCACTTCCTCCACCCGCCTCGCCGCAGTCGCCGCCCTGACTGACACACTCATACTCACTGAACAACTGTTTTGATATCCTGGACCTCAATAATTTCAAGGTTTTATCTTAGAAAGCCCTGACGAATTGCCATTTCGTAAATTTTTTTCTGTTTGGTACCCAGACTGCCATTATGGGTGATGGTTGTCTCTTCACAACCACATTCTGAGTATTTTTATAATAATAAAAAAACATAGGCAAAGCGTGAATTGAACCCTTCAGGAAAGGTACCGTACCGCTGAGCAATATTTATGAAAAATCATGTTTTTTTATGTGAGGAATCCCTTTTGTTTTTGGCTTAATTTTTTTCTTAATTGTTTTGGAATAATTTTTAATATCTAAATAGCTATGTAATTCTGTGAAAATTTCAACGGTCTATTTATTAGTTCTAAAAAAGGTGGATATACGAACAGCGAAGTCTTATAAATAGAGTCCTATTGGCAACCTTAGACTAGGGAATATTTTGGGTACCTCCTGAGATATTACGTCAACTGGTAATTAAGAGAATAATAGTGACTTATGGTCATAATACCTTGCGCGCTGAGTAGCTGCGTGCATAAGGCGATGTGATTCTATATTTGGCTATTTGAGAGCGCAAGCAGAGAAGACCGGTCGCTTCGTGACTGTTTTGTATGCAATTATAATATGAAGGGCATTTAGAATTTGGTCCCATACATACGAGTATAACACTAACTGTCGCATGAGCGTTTGAGCTTACCGTTCCCACATATATGGCCCATTGTGTTCATTGTTAGGCGGTTTTCAGGTCTGAATATTGAAGTAACTTATTTTCTCTTCTCGTACGGTTATACTTCGGTTGCTGGTGTGCATGGACGACGGTGATCGCTTACCATCAGGTTTATGTTCTCGGCTTATTATAAAACTGATGGAAAAGTTCAACTCTAAAAGGAAAAAAGTCAATTTCTATTAAATCAGTAAGACTTATTTTCAGCCATTTCTACGTTCTACGTTTCAGCGAAGGTTGGGCTGACCGGTGGACATGGCATCTCTTATGTATTAAATGTTGCCATTTATTCCTTAAATTACGATATTTCTAAAAAAAAAAGATTTAGCCCTAGTCCTTAAACCTAGTAAAAACCCTCTTAGGAAGTTTAAACTTCTGAAATTCAAAATCCAGACTACGGCATAAGCTATGGGCACCATTTACTCCTCCACGCCCGTACGTCTATTCTCTATGTCTGTATTCTGTATTATTACTCCTCTCACTCCTCTGTTGGAAAAATGAAATGTCACGAACGATAGTAAGTCTTGATATAGTACAAAGTATCGAAGAATTAGTAATTCAAGGGGTTCCCACGAACAAAGACAAAAGGTTTACTGATCACTGAATATCGATTTATTAAAGGACATTAGACACAGATCGATCACTTTTGCTTTAAATGTCAGTTAAAATATCACTTCATTAAAATGAGTCCAAACTAACAGTGATTTTAAAGAAAGATAATCTCATTATTGATAGAGCACCTAGGTACATTAATAAACATGATAACGTAATTGTTAGGTAAAGCTGAAGATTGTGCTCTGTAATTTAGAATAGTTTTCAAGATTTTCATTGTAAATGTTCCTATAAATTACGACGTCGCTAAATTCATTTTAAGTTTTCAAAAAGATTAGTGTTTTTGTAAAACTTAAGGGCATTTGTATGGAAAAGTAAAGAAGTAAGGTGTATTTCTTGTCTAATGTATTAAGTCTATTTTAACGAGTATGACTAGTGGGGAAATATGTAGATTTATTAATTTATAAAAAGGCCCCCTAAATTAACACCTTCAATTATTATTTAACTCCTAATTACTTTACAAAAAATGTATAATGCCGTAATAATTGCTTAATTTTTCTTTAGAAAAAGTTTGAATTTCGTTCCATGTTAAAAATAATAACTGGACCTCAATAATACTTTTACATAATTTTTATCATTATTACATCTAGTTAAGAACCTTCACTAAACTAAGCTTTACAATAATATTCTTTGATTCTTTACACATTTATTTCCAAAGGTTAAGGGTGAACTATGACTAGTGTCATTGAGGTGTAATCTGAGTCATACACCAAAATATGTCAAGGTGTTAAAATAGCCCAATAAACAAATATTTACGTGCAAGTAGCCGCTTGTAAGGTCACCTTGCTGTCAAATGTTTTGAAAGTAAGGTATTCATGGCAGAAATGTTGCAAAGTCACTATTTATTAGACTTGATTATTTATTGTTGAATACCCGATGAAAGCATTGAAACGTCAAGAACTTTTTAAGGTTTTATGTACCACGTTTTAATGATTTAGAATCGGCAAACGAGCCTTCGTCCCTTTGACGATAACGGTTAACTTTGGTTTGTAGGTACTTATCTAATACGTTCTTTTCACTGTCTTCTTAACAAAATATTTAATTATTTATGTATAGGTACAGCAAAATAGTCGAGTAACATGACAAGTAGATTCAATCTTACTATCTTACTAATATTATAAATGTGAAAGTTTGTAAGGATGTTTGGATATTTGGATGTTTGGATGTTTGGATGTTTGGATGTTTGGATGTTTGGATGTTTGTCCCTCCTTCACGCTCTAACCATTGAACGGATTAGGCTGAAACTTGGCACACGGATAGTTTGAATCCAGGAATAGGACATAGGATAGATTTTATCCCGTTTATAGGTTCCCGTGGGATGAATTCTACTCTTCTGCGGGCAAAGCCGCGGGTATCGTCTAGTCTATAATAAAATAATGCAATCACTTACGAAATATCTTCTTTCCGACTGGCTTTTTATTTTGATTCCTATATTGAAGTTAAGAACTTACGAGTATGTTATAAGCGTTAGGATTTCGGACGGGTTGGTAACTTAATAAGACTGAAGAGCTGTGGAGCCTTGTAGTCGTACTCGTATTTTGAACGTACCAGTCTTGTTTGCAACGTGTTTTGATGCGAGATCATCATCCATGTCGCCAGCTAGACGTTGGAGCCCATTTCTTAGGTTCGCATCATTTATTGAAAATACGGAAAGGGGTTCCTTCGGTAGTATTCAGGTGTCATTAATAATTAGTCATTATTGACCTATAGCCACAAGCTGCTTTACGGAACTATTATAATTTTTTATTATAAAGGCTGCGGAGATAAAGACAATAGCTGATACAATAATAGGACAATACTTATAAAAATTGTTCCAAGACCACCAGCACTAAAAACACTCCTATAAAGACATTGGTGAAGTACCTATCTATTTTAAGCGTGGGTGCTACCCGCCAGTAGAAATAAGAATCCCGATGGTCACTCGATAGTACTTGACCTTTGTCATAAACGCACCCTAGCCAAACTATACAGTCATGATAAAACTCAATAACTGACAGACAGATATAAGTGTAACCTTCTTGTATCATTTCAAGTATTATGATGTCTACAGTAGGTATTGTGTAACAGATCGGCTTCGGAATACCAATGCGATGCACTTTATAAGAAAGATGAATTGATTATTGTCAAGTGCCATAGATTTTGCTATTTCAATCGAACCTTATGGTATTAAATTAGAACTTTCACCGGCTTCATGACTCATTCTATAGTTCAGGAATTGTTTATCTTTGGTTTGTAATAGCAAGACAATAGACATAGTAATTGAACTGAGAGCTACTTTACTTTGTCAGATCTCTCGTGATTTACGAATAAGTTATATTACAGTTTATTAAAACATTGGTATACCATTATTAATAAAACAAATACTTTTAGTTGAGTAGTACATGTTAAAAAAATAACGAAAATTTATTATTATACTCACAGATTAAAATTTAAATATACCTACCTAGCCCTCATCATCCATGTTCATACCTCTCTTAATATCTTTTGTGAAATAGACGCGAAATTAGACATTTTCCTGAAAAAGTAAAACAACCTTGACCGAGTAGAGTAGACAGTCAGTGTTAGTTAGGCGTCGCGAGTGGCGCGTCACAGGTGAGGTGATGGTGGAAGGAGACCGTGTATGGCGTGCGATACAGCGCTGATAGCGAGTGTCGCGTCGGTCGCGGCCCGCGCTGTGTCCGGACACGTCCGATACACAAGATAAGGCACAGGCAGCGCGTGTCCTGCGAAGCGCCTAATGGCCGACATCGCCGCGGGCGCAACGTGCCTCACAGTTTAAATTGAACGTCAAGCTATCGATTTGCATAAATCACACCGTTACTATTTTCAATTATTTGAACGTTGCATTGGACACGATCAAAGGAAATATTTTTACGTTTAGTATCATCACTGCCATCCGTGTTTTATCTCCTGCGGTGGAGCGAGTCTCCCGGGCCCGAGAGGCGTTGTCGTACCTACGCTTATTAAATTACTGCAATAAACCTTTCAGAACCACTTAAAAGCAAATAATAATTTTTCGTAATAATGCATAAATAAGCAGTGTGAGCATTGAGGGAAAGTCGACGAAGTGAATAATTTTTTATTACTCGATTCATTTATTACTTCAGCTTCGACTTCCATAAATTACGATTCTTTATTTGACAATAATACTACATTACTTTGGAATGCTTACTTTTAATTAATTTCAGATCCTACGTTATTTATCAGAAACATGTTACCATAAATAAATTATTAAGTATAATGCATAAATATTGCTGTTTTAATCAGTTTATTATTAGATTTTATTAACACAAGCTTCATAACGTCAGTCAAAAAATTGTTACTGCATTAATGGAACATCAAATTAAGATAACAAATCCGATCAGGAAGTAAATGTAACATGATAATAATAGGAACTACCCAAAGGTTTTAGATCTTCAACCCATGAATGGACCACGGTCTCTCTATTCATTTCACTAAAAAGACCTGATGCATAATAATATGTAGGTATAATAGGTAGGTACCTACTAGGTACTCCACCACGGGATTCCAGTATAGATCAGAGCAAGGGTTGCATTTTTATAATAGGTGGGTTTCGACCATCAAAGAAATTAGTGACTGAAATGCGTGCACCAAAAAAGTTTTCTGTTTAAAAGAGACATCCCTAGATACGGAGCTATATTAATTTAATGAAGACATACAATGTGTAGTTACGAGATTATGGCCTATTGGAGAACAATGTACTAATGTCAGTTGTGTACTAATCTTACAAGCTCTTATTCCTCGCAGCCGTTCAGCCACGCCTGATTCTTTCCGCGAACAACTCGATGACTTCGATGTACATGTTCCTACCTATCTTATTTAAATATTTATGAACGCGTCTCATTCTGTACTAGTCATTGAACGATAACATAATTAAAACCCAGATCGGCCTTATTTATTATTCAGAGAAATCTTGATCAACTCCTTTGATGAACAATGCTTAAGTTTTTTACCTACCTCTATGACATTAGGTGTACGAAATGGGCACAGTGAACACGTAAATTTTTAATATGTTAATACCCAATAGTCCTCTAGCTACTTACTATAGATACAATTATAAATACACAATTTCAACGTGTGCGAGAAATTAGCTAAGGCTGTTAAAGCTTATAGACAAGACAAGGATAAATATTTTTAATTTGAATTACTTTTTTCGATTATGTTTTCAACTAGGAACACGGGTGTTACAGAAATCTAATTGGATATATTATTTGTTATGGGATATGGTACATTCAAATATTAAAACTAAACAAAATTAAAAATTAATATCGTATTATAAATTGTAATCGTATGAACACAACAAACTTATATTCTATCGCAACATTAACTTTCGCAATAACTGTAATGTTATGATACAAAATTGTTGTTAGATAAGTCATAAAAGACACTAAAAGCTGAACAAGATTAAAAGTCCTCATTAATTTTTGTCTATGACTAATGATCTAAAAGGAGTGCATTGCAACACTGCTAATTTGGCTGCCCAAAGTTGTCTCCAATTTATTTTTTGCTGTTTCTTACATCATTATAATTGTTTCTAAGTAAGAGTATTAATTATAATATGTAGATACTTATATTGTTTAAATTGTACCGTATTAATAATACCTAATTTATTTATTTATTTATCATTTTATGTCACCTCTATCAAGAAGTTACTTTAACTTAATTCCTAATGGCATTTATCTAATGTAACTCCGTCGTATCTTTGTATTTTTTTATGTTTACATCTTCTATGTTTACATCTCTCGTCATTATTATGTAACCGCTTTCTCGCATTGACGCGGGCTGTGGCAGTGATAATTAAAATTGACAAGTAACTTGTACAACTAGTCAACATAGAGCAAGGGGCATCGGGTGAGTGTAATTGCGAACGGGCACGCGACTGCCCGAGGCGTCCGAGCTTTGCCAACTTTTTGCCGTCGACATATCTGCCCATGCCTTACTTACCGTGCTCTCTAATATAGAATAAACTTGCCGCATTTTACGTGGAAAATATTTTTAATATTCCACACGTTTTCAAACGAAAGGTGGGTGAATAAACTAGAAATAGTAAGGCCACGTGCAGTACGAACAATGGGCAAAAAATTAAGTTTGCAGGGCTACTGTTATGTTCTGATATTTAGTAGCCATAAATTAATATTTAGGTTTGCTTCATGGAATAATATCCGAACAAATTACATTACAAAAAAGGGGGCCCTAATTCAAATCTTAGAAGATTACATTTTGGGACTTTTGGGCCATTACAGTGACCGACAGACTAGATTATTACTTCATACACTGCCTGTTTGGCTCCGTTGTCAGTAATATGATACTTTAACCATATTGTTAATAGCTACTAACTGTTTCAAATTAAACCTAAATGTTTAGTGTATCTAATCTAGCGATATTAATCAAGTTTTGCCTCTACGTACCCTATGTTCCTCGTAGTCTGTTCAAGATAACGTACCTACATAAAAAATATCAGCAAATATTACACTATATAACTGTAAGGTTTATCGTTAATAGCACGAGGACTAACTGCTACGCGCATCACAATTTCTTACAACAGAAACCTAGAATTCTTTTGATATGGCATTCCTGACGTTCTCGAGAAATTAGCTTAGAAGTATGCACACAGACTGGTTCAGGAGCTAGACGAGGAGGGTAATTAAAGTAATCATAATTCTTAAACTAACCTTAATGTCTGCTTACGGTTAAATACCCCTCTAAATACCGTCTGCTCTACCGTCTGACGTTTCCGTATAATATTAGGTACCTGCATTTATTCTAAGCATACCTACATTTATTCTGATAACCTCAGTAATTTGGTATTTGCTAATTCATGGCCGAATAATAAAGTTTAATCTACCAATAGTAAAGTAAGGGAATAATGTCGTGAATTAAATTGCAGTATAAACTTTATTATTGAGTAATAGCCCTCACGCACGCTTGAATATAGTAAACATTTCCTATCAATTACTTACAACTCATTCTGACAGAAGCATTCCAAATATAGGTACTAATCGTCTATTATCTATTACGATGTTTATTACACAGATAGAAGTCTAGGTAAAAAGCTTTTCAAATACTTTTACACTCTTTTCAGTCTCAATTTTACCGTAAAGTTCTTACAATCATTCGGTGTAGATTGTTTCACTACTTGCATGTGTTTTGAAGGTCTTTGGTAAGTAAATCATCCCTTCACATCAGTGAATATTTACACATATACGAATTTACACAATAGAGTTTACTTAGTTTTGAGGCGAATGATACTTCGTCATTTATGTAAATAAGATTTTGCTGTAGTCTTTACTTTTTAATTAAAAAATTAAAAACTTTTTTGCATATTTTAGAAGGTAGTGTTGACATGTAAGATATACGAATAAGTATCTGCGAAAACTATAGTTTCGACAATGACAACGATATGTTTTGCGTTGTTTGGCTACTCAAGTTTTACGATACAATTCCTTCAAGAAGAAATTCACGCTCTAACGCTGGATTAATGTGGTGCTTTGTCTTTCCTTTCTCTGTTTCACATACCGAGACAGTGAAATAAAGAGACATTATTGCAGATTTTTATTACTGGACATCTAAGCAACAAGAAAATATCGTTATGTAATCAAACACCAGAATTTTATGATGTAAATTGTGGACTAAAATTGTTATAAGCTTAATGGGTGGAATATTTAAATAAGTTTGAGAAAATAAAGAAAACGATAGCGTTGGAGTATTGCCATTACGATGTAATGGTGACGTTTTAATTAATGAACATTTCGGCAACTATCTTATTAAAAACAATGAAACTATACCTATTGGTGTAAAATATTTGACAACATCCCGCTGAGTTTAACTCAAAATATTATAGCGACTTATAGAAGAACACAAGGATTGTCGAATCAATCAATCCGGTGTTGAATAGTGTGAACGTATCTAATTTGATTTATGAGCCAGACAAATATTTCAGCCCTATTGTGCTAAGCGTATTTACAGACATTTATTATTGCGTGTTGTACTACAATTTATAAACCTTAAAGGGGCTCTAACAAATAAGACTCGCTTGTTTAGAGAGTGGTTATGATTTGAATTTCTGCCGCGGCGGGCTCGTTTAGATGGCCGTGCTATTGTGCATTGGACGTTATGCCCCTAATATGGTGCGCACACCTGTTAGCGGTGCCCGATAGCCTGCTAACTCAGCCGCTTGGCTAATTTAGGAAGCTGCTTAATTCATTTCTGTTTGTAATTAGTTTTCTTACATACATCAGTTTCTGTTTTGCGATTTAAGTTTTGTAAACATGCAATTATTCAATTAGAAAAAGAACACTTTTTCTTTGTCTTGACCATTACATAAGTTATCGTACTTATTTTTCAAGCGTTAACTCATAAAAAATAGAAAAGAATTGTAAGTTTAATGAAGAAATGTCAAGAAACATGTAGAATTGGCAGATCGTGTACGTGACGGGCACGAGCCGCGATAAGCATAACATTAACACTTTATAGCCTGAGAGCCTCACTGGACCGAGATGTTTTGCTCTGAGGTGCAGTGGATTATTTAAGCTGCAAATACCACTACATATATTTATTTATAACAATATCACTAAGTAGTTGTTTGTATATTGGGTTCTTAATCAGAGGGCCTAACTTTAAAACATGCACGCAGTAAATCTGTGCGTTTTATTTTGCCATAAATAACGTAGTCAAGGTCTGGGTTGTTATTTGCTATAGGTTCAAGTATTTCCCAAACAATGAGAAGGAAAACATCGAAAGAATATAAGATATCTTTTTTTTTTATTTGAAATTATTGTGAATAGGTATTTATATTATGTAGTATTTTGATATAACTATGTTGTTAGAAACCGAACAATTATTAGATTTGCCCCACAATGGTCACATTTATAGGTTTACAAATCTGTGGTTGCTGTGATAGATAAGCTCAGATTAACTTGTACGATAATTTATATTTGGTTAAGTTCGCTTTAGTTATGCGAGTCTGGTCTAGGCCGAGCCATATCATGTTTCGGATAAACTAGTTTATTTGAAAGTCAAGTTTAGTTGGGTAATTTTACGCAGTTCCTGCCCACCGTTTCCAAGTCGTTCGCTTGCAGTTAATTGTCTTCAACCATTGATACATAAAAGATAACGGCATGGTAGTGTTACTAATGTCATAAGTAAGCAGATTTTGTATTTAGTTTAGACGTCGACATGTTGACAGCATGATGACGATTGACTAAAGTAGATGGTCTTTAATAACTTTCACGAGAATATTTCATATTATGTTTCCACTGATGAAGGTATACATTTCAAACGCTTTGATTAACAGGAGGCACATAGACACGCTGCTACGAAAATAGCTTTGGAACATGTAAGCAAAAGTAGCGTTTGCAGTTGGTGTTCGGGGTCTCTAATTGGATATGCGTGAGGACGTAATAGCGTATTTGTTGTAGACGTCGATTTGTCGTTTGTGGTACAGGGCTAACAATAGTACTACATAAATGTAGCTATACACCGGTCCGCATTTTTTTTACGCCATTATTACTGCCAAATAGCATTAAACAATACATAACTTAGGAGTTTTTTGACACACCAAAGGATTCGAATGTGTTAAGTCTAGTGCCATAATTAGGGCGGTAGTGGTCGCAGCCGCTAACACTGTCGTTAATGCAGATGTAGCCGTAGAGTTACAGTGTGTATCGCGTCGGTATGGCTGTGGCCTGTGCCGGGGCAGCGCGGCGCGGCGGCGGCGGCCGAGGCGCGACAAGGGCGAACGACGGACCGTTCCAATTTACGGGTCACGAGCGGACCACTCGCGCGCCGACCTATCTGCTTTTCCTCCATAATTGAATCCAATGGCGTGGGAGACTCGACACGGCTAAATAAAATATTCCATATCTGTGCTATTGTTAGCCCATTGTTGCTATAAACTTTGTTCTATCTAACTTAAAATTTATAGCGTCCGCTAAGGTAGCCAAGTATTTTGATGACAAATAGCTATTACTTTGAGGTTTTAATTTTTATTGCACTTCATTGAATCTTGGCGTCCTAATTTTGTTTTTGAGTTAACATTACAGACAATTTTTTTCATACTATATATCGGCAGGTAGATACATTTTGTTTTGCTGAATTTAAATTTAAAAATCAGTATTTCAAATTACTTGTTTTCGCGAGCGTTCTCTCGAAGATATTTATTTGGGAAATATTTGCCATACTATTTTTCATAGCTATATATAAAGGTACTTAGGTACTGATTTCTTTTGATACACTATTGTATAAGGCACACACTAATTGTACCAAGAAAATAGCTATGTTTATTTTGTTTAATATAATTACTTCTTATCAATTTAATTTGTCATCCTTCTATGAGAATTTAGATACTTAAGTTACACGATTTTGATTTCTATACTTTTCTCTTTGTTTTATTTGATATTAGAATTTAATGCCGTTTAAAATGCTTTTTTTAAATTAATCCATGTTCTTGGGTGTACTTAATATAACTACATAAAAATATACTGAGCGCAAGAGAAATCTTTTAAAACGAAGTCTTGACGTTTCCAATAACAACTAAAGTATGATAATTACGGCACAAGGATGTGTCCCGTTGTAGGATTAATTTCAACAAGGTTTCTTCAGCACTGGAAAGCAGATAACCTGATATTTAGGTCAGGTATTGAATGGATAATGTTCCTTTAAGGAACTACATCAGCGTTTTTGAAAGTGCGTCGGCGTCAGCGCACTGGACACCTGCGATTGCGGATCCACGCGCCAGACCTGCACTATTGTGTTCGGACTACTGACTTTGTACATTATTTCAATCTTGTTTGTTTATCTAACAATTAACGCTAACAATAGGTACTATAAAAACAAGCTAAAAGTGTCAATAATATTATGCGATAGTAAAAAAGTAAAGAAAATGACGTAAAGGTTGGTAATGGCAAATAATTTCGTAATATTGTAATTTAATTTCTAGTAATAAATAGGTACCGTATCTATCTTACCTTATTAAATTGTTTTTGGGATAACCAATTTTTACCGTAGATATTTAATTAGTAGTAAGTAGTGTAGGTATTACTCGTATACTAATTATATATTTCAAAAACATTTTAAATAGCATTTCCATAATAGTTTTAAGTAGTTTGACTCCAAATTAAGACAAACTCCGCAACCGTATACGCTTGTATGGTGATCACATTATAAGGCGCATAAACCGAGATACGGCTACAGGAAAGGTTAAGGGCATAAGACACCACGTGGGAGGTGCCAGTTTAAGAAACCTGAGATCCTGCCTTGTTCACAAATGGCGTCCATTTTCATTGCAACTTTGTCCTGAATGTAAAAGGTAGATTCCTTGATCGGGTTTATATAAACAAGTGCTAGCTTTCTACAAACAGGAAGTAAAATGTCAAAATATGAGGCGTATCAATAAATATTTAGTTTAAGCTGAATTCGTCTATTGATGTGTCATACTAGACGATGCCCGCGGGTTCGCCCGTGGAAAAATCGTTAAACAAAATATTGAATTTATACCAAGGGAATATATAATCGGGACACAATCTGTCCTATGTCCTATTCCCGGATGCAAACTATCTGTGTGCCAAGTTTCAGCTTAATCCGTTCAACGGTTTGAGCGCGAAGGACGTACAAACATCGACACAAGCTTTCACATTTATAATTTTGTAGAAGTAGGATAGGATTTATATAGACTCGTATAGAAGCAGAACTTTTATGCAGTTATTTTAAAATAGATTGTTCCATCTCGAATGTCTATCTAAGTACCTACTAAAAATACCTTACAATGGTCTGTTATGGCAACATGCGGGGAGGGATGTTTTATATGGCTACGGGTGATTGTAGCACGACTCGACAAGGCGCGAATAGTGCATTATATGTGAGTGCGCAAGCGTAGTCGTGCACACGAGGCGGTTCATTATCGCGCGTGATGCATTTGCACCGCGCAGAGCTCGCTGCCTTTTCGCGATTCGAGATTTTAGGGCATCCTAGCAACACTCTGCTGGTTACATTCTATGCTTAATAACTACTGGCTCGATAAAGATGGAGAAAATAATATGAGACAGAATGCTGGCTTGAGGGACATCGCCTTTGGTATTAGATTAGAGTATACAATATACAGTATCAGAGGAGATATCCAGGAGCCTTGCATGCATTTATGAAAATTATGTAGGTATCATTATCAGAAATGGCAAGGGAAAAAGGACAATTACAAAAAATGAATTGCAAAAGACAAACAAATAATAATTCTATAGTTAATCAATAAAATATTTTTAATATAGGTATCGCCATAGATACTATAATACAAAACATAAATAGTGGACATTAAACATCTCTTGTTTTTCTACTTGACACAGGAAAATCTTGCGTAAACGTATCCTCATACGTAGTAGATTAACATAGATCCATTATAATAGTACGATGGGCTCGCAAAACGACAAGTTGTTTGTGTCATTTCTAGGATAATGTGGTTACATTAGAAATAATTTTTCAAATGGATTCAGTCTTTATCTCATAAGGGTATACACACTAGCAAGCGATGTTGCTATAACTAATAATATAATAAAATATTAAAAAAGAAATACGACAAGCTATAAATCTAATTTACCATTGCAGGATTAGCAAAGTCTATAACAAATTATTGTATTATACATTTTTTATTGGGTACGTAACCTGTGAAAAATAGAAAATTCGTCTGGTTATTATATCCATTTGCACACAAGTTAATATAATTATATAAATAGTCTAGTAGCCGGCGAAATTAACATTCGTTTCTGTCAAATCACAATCATCCATAACAAAAGTACAAAGACTTATGTGTACCTACTATAAATTGGGTGAAAAGTACATCATTACGTTACATTAAAGTTTTAACTTCCATTTCGTAAAGATAACTGAATGTATTTTGAAATTCATGATCCATTTTGACTATTTGTGAGGGTATAGGAAGTCCTATCCAAATAAGAGCCTTAGTCAAACGCCTTTGCCTATGGTGGAAATATTGACAAGCTGCTTGCTTGTATAATGCAATTTTATTTTTTATGCAATCGAATGATATCCTACTTTTGAATTTTATACACATATATTCTAGTCGTTTTAATGTGTCAGTTACAAAGACAGATGGTAGCAAGTTAAGTTACAATGTACTAAGATAAGCAAAATTGGTCAAATAAGAATATTACGTAACTTAGTATCAAGTACTTTTAAACATAGCAGTTAAATCATAATACTAAATTACATTGTGTCATGAAGATAATATTAATATGTTGCATATCCAAGTCATCCAATACTGGCACAGAAGAATATTTATATTTTTGGTTAGAAAACATGTAATTTTTTATTGATTGGCACTTTTATTATATCTACTGATGTTCTTATAACAAAAAACCAAACGACTTGATGAGACACCTAATGTGACCACAATTTATAGTTATTAGTAACATTATATAATATAACACTGTATAAGCGCTTTAATTATGCTATGATGTACAACCAGACACTCCCCAATATAGTGTTAAAGTTAAAATCCTAGATGTAAAAAACTTAATGGTCTACAATTGCATGAAAATTTGTATATATAGAATATAGTTATTATTCCAAATATCAATCATTCGCCGTAACATGTCAGTCAGTAGAGCTGCTGAAATTGCAATCTCATCAATATCATCGATCTTTCATTCATTAATCATCATCATTTTAAAGCATACAGTTTATCAAATAAGCACACGTAAAACAACGTCTGCCGAGTTTGGCTAATAGGTATGTTGTATACCTTACTTATCTCATTATAGCCTTTAATATTTACATACCCACTAATATCGGGTCGTTTCCTTTTAAAATAAAATAATTACCTCTCATACATTATTGTTTTTAGGATCGATACATAAACTTGGAATAATAAAAGTTTAAACATTTTAGAAATATAATATTTAAGCCAAATGTTTGATAGAGACAGACGCATCTAAATGGTTTTTAGTATAATTCAACAATATTATGTAATCTAATGATAGCGTCATCTGAACTATCTAAGTTCAGCTTGGTAGTAGTTCAGCTTTATTGATGAGAACATCGTAGGTTCTGCAGTTATACATTGCCATCTGTCTAAATAACTATTACGTAGATATGCAAAATTATAACTGCTTTAAATTTTAAAGTAAATATAATTAAAGTAACAATTCTTATTACCCACATTCTTGAATATAGGTATGCAAGTACAGGGATTGGTAATGTAAAGCGAGTAAAAATTTGGAATTTAAATACAAAAAACGAATGTGTAATATTTTCACTTCTTTATATTAGCAAGTGAAGAATGTACCTTACATAAAAAGTTAGTAACCTTTAAATATGGCATCACAGTAGTCGTTTCCTTAATCCATTATTCATGATTATATTGAAGGAAGTAAACAACTATTACTCACTTGTTTTGAGGAAACAGATTAAATTTTTAAGAAAATGTTTTCCATTTTAGTGATCTTCAATTTAATATTTCATTTGCATTTTTGAATTTATTAAAAAATTAAAATCGGTAAAACTTTCGTCTCTTAGACACGCAATTACTTATTATCATTGCTTAAATATTATTAGCTGTGATCACCTACTCTCTTATGATCTCTGTACTCTAATTTCTTATCCACGTCCATAACATAGAGTGACAACTTGTCAACAAACTTAATTAAATAATCATGAATACTAACCGAATTACTGATCCTAGTAGAAATATAATCTGTTACTGTAACGATCCGAACTACTTGCGTGTCTCACGATAAAAAATACATCACGCTGAATCGTTGATTGTTAAAAGTTCGATAACAAATCTCGTGCGGGCAATTCACTGCGCTCCTAATTCCGATCAGTGATTTACAACTTGTTAATAATACGGCAAGTTTAAACCGCACACCCATAACTCAAGATCAGGACCGTAGCTTAAACGAAAATATTGATTGTAATGCTCTGCTTTACCTGCCTCAAGATTCACGTAGCAATTTTTTAACTTATCAACCCGTTTGCAAATTTATAGCTCCTTAACTGTACACCCGATTTGATTTTTACGTCAATTTGGGAGCCATTTCTCCGCACTGCGAGGAAAGTATTTAATCGATTACATACTATTTGATGTAGGTTTAATTTTTTTACATGATTACTTATAAGAGAGATACTTAAGTACGTTTTCTGTCTACAGTGTCTCGTGAACTGACATTTTTAATAAATCCGCGTTCGCTATACTTCGTTTTAACGGTGTTATTTCATTAATTTCTTTTTTCTTTGAACTTGTATCACGTTACATGTAAACTGCATTGTGTTTTGCTCTCACCGGC
>LGAG01000038.1:1369956-1395258 GCA_001278395.1 Lerema accius | reverse complement strand
ATAATAATCATTTTATTTCAGATTTCTCCATAATATCTGTTAGTAATACAAATTGCCTTACATCTAGTGTTACGTAGTACGTTAGTGTGTAATTGGAATGAATCCAGAAACTTAGCCACTTTATAAATGAACACCAAAAACGGAGTGGATCATAGGTCGAGAGCGAACTTTAGTATAATTTATGTCTTTTACGCAGATATAGAGCCAGTGTACTTAGCGTAAATAATGTTTATTTATGGACATAGCTATGGATGCCAATTACTTTTGCGACAGCACGTACTAAATATTATATTTTTTTACTATCGCTTAACATAGGTTACATTGACATGATGATTCAAGGTATTTGTTATTTAAGATTGTTCAAAAAGAAGATCCTATGTGCTGCTAATCCGATTTTCTATAGTTCTTAGGACCTGCCATAGTGGATAATATTATCTTTAATAATCGTCTCTATATTATGTGTCATATCAAGCATAGATTCTATCCTAATTCTAACTCTTTTTAATAAAAGAGCAAATAATGTTCCTAATAGCCTCAGACCTTGCTTAATATCTTTTGAAGACTATTGATCACTATCGTCATAAAATTCTAAAACACTAAAAAAAAAAAAATATTTTATAATACAGTTACAGTTCGATTACACAAGGCATTTGTACCATATCATAAATTTAACAAAAAAATTAAGTAAGAAAAAAATACTAAATAGGTACAGAAGCACCAGGGGGTTCAGCTATGATGATAGTTTCACCTGAATGCTGACGTGAGATGAAATTATTTTAAATAACTAATAAAATATTTCATGCTTTTAACTATATCATCAATTCTTGTTATACACCAATGCTTGCTAATCCAATAACATTGATATATCTGTTTGTTCTATTTCTTAACAACATTTTAAACAAAGATAAATCGCCGTTTTACATGCAAAATCGATCTCCCCATTGTTTGATCGCCGCGATCAATCGATTTGGGCGGAAGTTTACTCTTCTAGGTTCAGATATAACATGATTTTAAGGTATCAAAATTAATAAAACATATATTGGTACAAACTTACGCATTAATTTATTTTATCACCATCCTCTTAACTAGATTCCTTTACTGAGTTACCTCCTCTACTAATCTGCAGTAGAACAGTGTTGTGGAGTTCTGCTCTAGGCCTCTTTAGCTATGAGGAAAGATCCGTCCCCCGTTTCGTTAATGGCTTCAAGCCATTATCTAAATCTTCCTTAATTAGAGGATCAGAGGATCCTTCCACGTTTACATTTTAGGCTACCAATATAACCTCTTTTGAAAGTATTATGTAAAATTCTGTGGAATACAAGTTCTCCGATAAAGGAAGCACCTAGTCATTATTTTTAAACACACATATATCTTCCTAAAACTGTCATGCCATTTCCATATTAATGTTTAGAGATCATCTATTATTTTTGTATCATAGAAATAAGTTCTTTGGATTGTGATCATTATAAATGCCCGAATATTGAGCAGTTGATATAATATATGATAATACCCAATTAATTGTCATTAGCCCACCAAATAATTTGAGCATTAACATTCCAGGGCGTCGGCCTCACTATTTGTTATCAATTAAGTAAGCGAGTTAATTCAATGCGCCACATTATTCAACCTACGACATATCTGAAGCTAAAAACTTTCATATATGCTTTCGTGGTAAGCGTTTACACTCCAATATTTTTTGGCATCAGGCCATTGTATGCAAATGAAGAAATGAATGTTTTCACTGCAACAAATCACGAGTAACGGTTTCCTAAGTGAAGATTTGTCGGCCAATAATAATTATCACCGGCTTGTAACATTTCCTTTTCATATTGGTTAGTGATAACGCCCAGTTAAATTTATGTTAATAATTGGTATGTAAGTAGGTGAAAATATAATAAGACGTGTGCTATGCCCACAGAGCCTGTCATGTCATTTGTACTACATATTTTTCATTGTTGCCTCATTGATAAGGTGACTTTAATTTTATGCTATGGTATCTCGTTTTTGGTATTTAATCAGTCAAAAAGTAGGGCATGGGTGTTAAATCCATTTTGTGTTTTTGCAAACATACTTAGTCTCTAGCGACATAACGAATCTATCTATTCTTCAGTAAGTGCACTCCTAACAGTGGAAAGACCTAAAAGGTATTTATAATTGGTTACTGCAATATATAATCGACCTCGTAATTGATTAATTAAGCCCGTTGCTTCCAGTTTTATCTTCCTAGCGTCGTAATTAAGTACTTCCTCTTTCAATCGGACCGAGCAGCCGATGCGCCGTCGAAGCTGTATCGCGGTTTCATCGGAGATTCTTTAAAATCAGAAGGTGCGATAACGTGAAAGAAATCATAATTTCGTCAACGGAAAGTGATGTTATGGAAGCAGTACGCTGGTAGCAATGACTAGCGACTGATTCAATTAGTGATTGCGCTCACTTGTCGCCGGCGCGAGCGCAGGCGCGGGTACCTCACTGCCGGCTCGGTGACGGAGCTCTAGCCTCGTCACGTCGACCAGCCGACCAGCCGACCACTCTCTGCCTGACGCGATGATACGATCTACTTTACAGCCGAGACAATGTCGTGATGTTTTAAGCTGTGATCTAAAAAGTAAATGGTCAAACTTTTTAGGATGCCATTAGTGGCTCTTTGCTTTGCGTTTAGAGGCTAAACGTTGCTAAGAAAATTGCTCAAAGTTATGGGTTTTTTGGCTTATTTTAAATTGTAAAATTTTTATTTCTACTTGTAGAAATATTTATAAATAGTGAAACGTGCATAGTACTTACTACATCATATTTCTATTTACGCAGCATGGCAAGTGTCGACGAAAGAAAAATACCTGGAGGTAACAGCACTTGCGCTTATAGTTTCTTTAATATTTTCCAATTTGCCAGCTGCCTTGCTTCTAGATTCGATTTGACAGATATCCAAAAATTTAAATATTTAGCCTCGTCCAAGTTCAATGTTCCTTTGTTCATGTTATTGATAAGGTTTAAACAAAACATAGTGACCGTAAAAAACCAATGTAGGTAATAAGAAGCTAATAATAAAATGATTATATTCTATTAGTAAATTGATTTCTTCATAAATCATTCTGATGATGAGTAAGACAAAGCTATGGTCTATCATTTGTTTAACGTTGATTTTTTATTGCCAATTTAACTGGGCGTAAAAAAACGTAGTATGCAATAGGCCTTAGGGTATATGTTTTTTGATATCGCACTAGTGATTGATCAAGCTTATCTTTGTGTTAAACCTGCTGATGTTTAATGTTTATCCTTATCCATCATATCTACAAAGAATTCTCATACGTTTACTTTTCTTGGTTAATGAAGTTTTATTGGGTTGTACGACAAATCTTGAATACCCTTAACCTTTCATCACGTTAAACGTAAATTTGTCTGGGAAGATATACACTGGGCGTCCACTGACGACGACAGCCCGGTGCAATTATTGTCTTGTCACTCCGCGGGAGTTACGCGATCCCTCCCCGGATCATTGCTTTATGCGTTCTTACTGATCCTGGGAATCTGAGCAACTTATGCCTTCAACCATACGTCGTTTAAAGTCAAAGGTCAAAACAAGAATTCAGAGATAAACAACTCCATTTAAATCAGCAAAGTATACGGTAATATCGTCCACGAAAGAGATCGTCCATGATTGATTACCGCTCTCGTAATTTGAACGTTTATGACTATTACCAAAAAATAAGCCATTACAAACCTGTAATAAAGATAATAGTCAAAGAGCAAACTACAAAGTAACGCTATAATTTACTTTTGTGAGCAGGTTGTTTGAGAGCTCGCGGCTCGTGAGAGCACTCGTGGGCGGGACCATTTTGACTTTTGGTAATTACATTCAGACACCTTAGACGGACATTTAGATGAAATAGGCAATTATATTTCATCACAAGTTGTACTCTTTTTGCTTGTTTGTCTAGGCGCCGTATCCGTTATGCTATTCAAAACTGTCGGAATTACCTAAACTAAATCAGAGAAGGAAAGAACCGTTGCCTAATTTGTGGGCATCGTAGTAAAAGGGACCAATGTTCAAATTCGTTACTGTCGACATAAATTTAATACTTAAAATCTGGAATTCATTCGCAGAAACTAGAGAAAAAATATCGTCACAAAACATTATTTATAGCCCAAATAAATAGAACAGCGACGTGATTAGGATAGTTAAAATACTAAAACATAAATTATTAGGTTAGAAATCACTAATTGCGTCGTTATATCGAGACTGTGTCGATCTCCTTTGTTTCACAACACGAACAATAGGAAAGGTCAATGTGAAACCGTTTCGACTTTTGGCTCTAAAATGCGCTTTCACTAATAAAATGCTACGTGTTCTTTTAAAAAATATAGGTCGAAAACAACGAAAAAAACATAAAACAATGAATTACAACGGTAAGGGCCTACATATACATACGAATATATCTCAGTTTATGATAAAAAAAAAATGATGACAAATATAACGAATATTGGGGCCTTGTTGATAGTTGACTGACAACTTTTTTTATTGAATCGAAGTGGCAGATAACTATACAAGTACAATACTTTCTTTTAAATATCTGATTCTGATTTTAATATTGAATTTAAAGTTATTTAATACTAAGAGTTTTAAGCTGTTTTAACAGTATTCAAATAGCAGGTAAAGGCTAAAATTCGCCATAATTTGATAATACAACCCATCTCTACATTCATTTCTTAGAATGCAAGTATCATTTTCCCATTCTTCACATCAATATACTTTTACAATAACATAATTATACACATTAGGAGATATAAACTTGGAGTGAAGAGTTACAGATAAATTATAATTATCTGTATTGACACGTTGTTTTGCTACGACTGTTAGTGAATGTGTCGCCCGCGGCAGGCAGCGTTCGTGCGCTCTGCGATCATGCCTTGCAGACTATACCTTCACGACACGTATGATACACGACTCACTTGTTTGATAACATAAGATACACATCTATGTCTACCGCGCGTTAAATTGTCCGATTTTACTGGCTTCAAATTTTAATATGCAATTCCAGTGAGACTCGATTGTGGTTTAATCATTGTAGTGACAAATCAATTACACATTATTTAAAATGATTGTTGCACTTATAAATCGTCATAAAAATTGGAATTTACTTTTCTACACAGTATCACGGCTAAAATTTGTATTTTATGTTGTTATTCTTGTCTGTGAGTACAAAGTGTCTTCTGTTGATTGATTGATGCTGATGCTGTCATGTCATTTAATGAGGCACAGTTTTCTGAATAAGAGCATTAATTGAAACATTTGAAGAGACTGGCTTCTTACTACTTACACAATCATCTATGTTGGTACAATATTTAACAAGAGAGTTTTAATCACTGTCCATATTGTAAATCATTTCTAACGTAGATTGAGTAACTCGATATCAAAAAAGATTCGTTTTAATTTATTTGTTTACATATATTTGTCAATACAGCTTAGCATAGCAAAGCTGGAACAATCTTGCAGTTATACAAATACATTTTACAGTACAAACTATCATTCCAAGCGATTTAGCCTTTGCATTCTTTGATTTCCTAATAACGCGAAATTCGCAGGTGCACCCGGAGTTCAGAAGGCAACTACAATCGTATTGGGTTGTGATTTAGAGCGGAAATTGTTATTTGCTACGATTGTAGCTACGAGTGTCGCCGACTGGCATGGATCGTGCGGAGGGGATCATGCCTCGCTGTACTTACATGAAATGCATGGCCTGCATGGAATTGCTTTAGGCTTCTCCTTTGCGTAAGTTCATTCTATGGTTTTATTTTAACGATAACTTAAGTATACTGATTTTAAATAATTGTTAATATTTAAAATTAGGAAGGTAAGTATATTGTAAGCAAGAATTTAACGAGTAGTATGCTTTCTTTTATACAGGTAATAAATAGGTAATAGGAAATTATAACTCTTGTAATAATTGTAAATGTTGTATAAATGTCCTTATCAATTTATATTTTCTTCTTTACGGTGGATGGATAACAGAGCACTAATTCTTAGCCTATTAATTAATAATTAATTTATCTTATTTTTAATTTGAATTACGAACAAAATCTTTTAGTTAATATTTAAATTAACAGTACCTTACGATCAAAGGAACATTCGGTAGGTGTACTATTAATATAGAAGGCCATATACTATATAAAATACTATAGCACAGCCGTGGAGTTCAGCAGAAGTCATAATATATCACGTTTCTTATAAATAATGTGTAAAAATTCCTGGAATTGTTCATCAAAGTGTACCGCGGCTCATTTTCGTTTGTCGGCTGGTCCACGTAGCCGCTAGTTTATTTGTTTATCTAACTCATAATATTTTAGTTATAGGTATTAATTATGTAAGTATGCTAGAGTTAATAATGTATTTGGTAGAGACAAAGAAATTACAAAATACCATACCCAACATAAATAGTAACGGGTTATTAAATTTATTTATAGCTACGTTTTATTTGTAAATTTATTGTTTCTTTTAATATTTTTCTCGAAGGTAACATATCGATTCCTTATAATTGTCTAGATTTAAGGTAATATTCATAGGTGAACAATGTTTGTGCTTTGAACAATACACATTTATATTAAAATTAAAATATAAAAATCGAAAAACCAAATACATATCTGGTAGCTTTGGCACCGATTCATTATCAAGGAGTATTGAAAATGATTTTATTCTAGTTTATTATGCAAGGTTTCGATGCTTCACCGATAACGGAAACGTGACTTAGTTAACCCTATTACTTATGGCACAGGCTTCATTTCGGTTTTAACACAAAAGATCTTTGTAACTAATGTTAGTCTTTGTAAGTAACCAACGTATCATTAATTTTAAAATATGCATCACTAAAATTAACATATAATGAATTGCTTTTGAATGGTCTTGCATAACTATATCATACTTGTTTATACGTACTTATATCATTCGTTAAGAACAGTTATTTTAAAAAAGGTTATTTATTTTGAAGTTTATCCTATGCTTTAATAATTAAGACAATTAGTTATTGTGCTGGTTATAATATTTTAAGGAAATTTCTACTATTGTCACGGAAACAATATGGAGCCCTCAGTTTTCCACAGGTAGAGCCTCCGCTTTAATATAAAAATATTAAATTAAGTGTTTCTCTATCTGCAAACTTCTCTACACATGCCGTTCAACAAACAAGTAGAAACAAATCCGAACGCGATAGCTCGACAGATCATGTTACATTCATTAACCGGAGGAATCTAATGGTATTTAGATGTTCAGGAAGGCATGGTACGGGTTTATCAGGCGTGTAAGCAATTCTAGTAGCGGGTAGTTCTCGCGTTACGTTCCGGCTACGTCGCCATCATCGTTCGGCCGCAGGTAACCGTTGGAGTTGCGGTGCGCCGCCGGCCCGCAAGCGCCGACACGACACTCTATACTAATTAAACAACCATCGACACGTGTCGGGTTCGCGGCCGCCCATACCCACATGCACTGCTTTCTCTCGCTGACATCCGAGCCTCACTCCGACGACACAATATTATATTATGATCCCACTGTTGCACAGGTCAGTTCCTAGCGTAAGAAATGTGCTAAATTTCACAATGTCGCTGTTCTTTTGTTCGTGTGTGCTAATCGGAATTTGAATGAAAATTGAGGTAAATGATTAAGCGGTAAAAGTTAAATATGGATTACTTTATATCGTATACAATATTAATTACTTACACAAATATTTTATAAATATAGAAATGGTAATAAACGAACAGGTATGAACCCAAACTCAATTACAAAAGTTTTCACCGCGACGCGAAATTAACATTCTGCATTACAATAATCCTACATAAAACCTGCGCCAAAAAATCTGTTTAGCTACTAACTACACAACCGCAAATAAATGTGGTCGTCATACGATTTTCATTACTCATATAAATGCGCGTAGCTTATTGCTTTCATATCTAAGAGTTTCATGTGTAGTCCAAGAGTCGAAGGCTTTCACATAAACCGTCGTTACCTTATTAAAGGGCAATGTGGCTCAGGAACGAATCGCGCGACAATACGAGCGAACGCATTGCGATATTAGTCTGATCTGAATCTACGGCTCGATAAACATGACACTGTAGCGGTGTGCACTGGTCGGTAAAAATTTATACTCCGATCGTTTTAGTTCTTTCTAATTTACCATGGTTAGACCAGCTTCAGCGTGTTTGGTGGAATAAATTAAGTGTATAATTTTACTGCTTTTATTCCATTATTAATCTTTATTTTAGCTATGACTGCATACTCGTATGTTGCTCGAGACTCTACTTTTAAACGCATCGAATATTTTTGGTTAAATATTCGTTTAAAATTTGTTTAAGCAACATATTTTATACCTACACCTTTTTAATTAGAATATTTTACTATAATCCGTTATCAGGTTGAGTTACGAATTACGATACATATCCAATTTCCCTGTTGAACCACTCAGGTACCTTTTTACGTAACAGAATTTATTCTGCCCTGAAGTTGAAGCAGTGGAATATGTACGAGTACATAGATGTCGATCGTATTGTACCCGAATTCCTTAAGCAACAACAATAATAGCTCACGCCGCTGCCGACGTTTATAACGAGGGCGAATATTTTTGAATAACTAACAAATATTCCGATATCGAATGGAACCATCTACACTAACTAACGAATAACTAACGTCTATGCACCTTCACAGTTAGTACAATAAACTGCATACGGTTCAATTATTCATCTGCGGTGTGGCGCGCGCTACAGCTTACGTTTTCCTTGTATTATTCAACAAGAGAAATGCAAAATATCGCGTCATAAATTATCCATCGATTACGGTTGTTCATCACATGATTACTTTGACGTGAATATCAAGAAAGTAAAAATACTGTGCATTAATGCGTACTTTAACCTACAAATTAAGCAGATAATTTCTATAATAGTAGTTTTGATAAAATAAAAAAAATGCTGCTTATTTACTTGTCCTTATTTTCGGAATAACTGTTTTTATTTTCTTTCTCAGAAAAAATAAAACTATGCCATGAATCCATTGATATTTACCGTATGAAAGTTGCGTGATTAAAATTGCAATAAATAATAATAATTAATCAATGTGAAGCGTCGCGAAGAGTTGCGTAAGACATAAATTAAATATTTTTTAAGTTGAGCAAGAAAAACCTTCGTTCATTGATAAAAATGAATGTAAAATAAATATGCATGAACTTTTGCCTAGACCCAATTAAGGTAGCGTAAGAGTACCCACCCTGGAACACGCCGTAACATGTTTCTGTCCCCCACTACCCCTCCCTACGTAACACTCAAATGATCTTTTTTATCTATAAATTTAGCCATTTTTCAGAATTAGAAGAATTATATTCCCTAGTTTTTTTAGTAATAAAAAAACTGTTATGAGACGCTTTGTTCGACCCCTCTCCCATCTATGTACCACATCATAGCAACTTACAAGATAAAAAAATGTGTAACGTATCTATTACTTGAATGTCTCCCAAACTATTGGAAATATATTTTTTATATAACAAATGTGTTACATTTAGGTACCACATAATAATTTTTTAGCGGTTCATTAAAGTTGTCGCTATTTCTAGGTAAAATTATTACCTATTTTCGATTAGTTGCTTGACATTTACCCATTCGCTAGCTTTATTATCTATAAAATACCGGCAAATAGGCGAGAGCCTATATATAAAACATGGACCGAAAAAATGTGTTTTGTCATAAATCACAGCCATAAATATTGACCACTTTATAGTTTGTATCAAGTAGTACCTCGTCTCATGCGTTTTTCAATGAGATAATAAAGATAAAGTTTTTATGTAATTCGAGAGAACTCTATTCTTGCCACCCAAGATACATGAACTATGATTTATGATCCTCTAGTTTACGCGTTTTGTTGCGTACGTACAGAGATGCCGAAATATTTATTAAGAAATAACGTCATCATTAATTTAATAAATATTTCATTGTAACAATAAATTTGTCAATGTCATCCTACAGAGTTTTTTTCTAAAATGCAAATATCTTTTACGAGTAAAAATAAATTGCATCTATCACGATGCTTTGTGGCTTAGTAAAATGTTCTGGTCAGAGGCAGTGGAATTAATACTTCACAAATCTTGCATGTGTTCAGTAAATCACGGTGTTTATGAGTCATTGAAGTCGGTGCGAGACGGCGCGACCCCGCACCGATTTGCAATCTCGACAGTGAAGTGTCCGTATGAACTCACTACTCCTTCTCTCTTTACTTTCAAAGTAAGCGATCTGTATGAGAATAGATCCGACGACATTGTACTACGCCGAGATATATTTACCTTGTATTTTAATAACAACTACATTTTGCTATATAACAAATTGTTTACGTTAGAAATATAGGCTGCTTGCAATAATGTTTGTTTATTAGTAGGCTTAAAGTGGGTAGGTGAAAGAAAATATTATTTTAAAGTACTTGTGTATATCTTCATAGAAAAGTATTGATGTCCTAACATTATCCCTACTGCAATTAGCTGTATTTTATAAACAATTTGATACTCCAGCTTAGGATCATGTGCAATTCAACTATATAACAAGAACCGTATATGTTAGTTCTTTCTTCCGTGAATGCAACATAGCCAATCATAATTAGAACGCTGTTATTCGAGCTTTGTTGGTTAGAATGAATAACTTCGCAGCTCCTTTGTGGATGGGTTTGTGTGTGTGTCGACGTTAGTGCTTCCAGTTTTGGGAACGAGCACGCACTGACTTGCTTCATGAATATTTAGATGAGCAGTGCTTCATTAGTCACTTGTTCTCCGTAGGAAACGGGCGTGTCTGGATGCTCTCTCATGTTTCACCTACCACTGCTGTGTTGTTAGCTTGCTAATAATTTAATTTATGATAGATACTAAGGTACAGTTTTCCCCTAGACAAAGTACAGCTTTCTGAAAGAAACTCATACTTACATAATTCACTGACAAAAGTATCAACCAATCGATTGTGTTAATTTGATTGAAGTAGATTAACGTCATTACGTTGTACATTTACAACAGTTGCCATTCACTAGTTGATAGCGACTTTACAAAATAAAGCACCTCTCAAGCATCGTAAAATCATCGAACAGCACGCGCCGACTAACGATTAAGTAATAAAACGAATGAATATGACGATTAAAAATATGCATAATTGTTAAAAAAATGTTTTATTAATAAAAACATAAAGCGCGTTTTTTTAGCCACCAAGACAAACAGGTTTTTATCATAAACTATAAATAACAGGCACATCAATTTTCACTAGAGGTGCTTATGCTTGTATGACAGATAAACTGCATGACGATTTCAATTTGTACATTACGTGACTGCTCGCCTGAACTTTCACACTAAAAATACTCTATATTCACTACATATGCATGTAGGTACGCAGGTATGTATTAAGAGATACCGTCGCGAAATCAACGCCATTGTTCCCACCACGAAATGAAAGTTCTCTATTTGCATATTATACATCTTGATTGTTATTCATATTCCGATAAATGTAATTGTAAACCTTAACATTCATCTACTGATAATTAAATTGATTCATGAATGAATAGCGATTGTAAGTACATTAACGTACAAATCGTAAAGTTTTATTGTTCAGTTCTTATATTGACGCTTTCCAGGAAGTACTTGTAGCTCAATGTTTTCGCAAGACCTTTGGCAGTCCCAATGTTCCGTGTTGCAAACTATTTATGGGATTCGCAATTTCACCCGTCTTTTATTAATAAGTTGGCTCAAGGAGAAAATCACTGCGAATGATATCAAAAGTCAGCTCGGAGACGTGCCTAATTAAAATTTCTTTAATGATAAGTAAGCACATCGAACACAGAGGTAGATGTACACGAGTGAGACGTGTGCCTTATTGTTGTTGAACATGATGAGCTCTTGACGTTTGCTTATTACAATTGTGAAAGTAAGATATTTAAGCGGCTGAACGTCGTACCGTTGACATGGACAAGGCGCGCGGCGCGGCGTGGGCGCGCGGCTCCCGTACGCCGCCCCGACGATACGCGCCGCTCCGTCCTCCTGCCGCAGCCGGCTCTAGCGGCTCTACTGCCTCTATCTACAATCCCATTGTACGGCCTATTTGCTACTTTACCATTATCTGCACACGCTAATAAGATAAACGCACTCAACTACGATACTTTAATTAACTTAGCTTAGGAATGTGATGTTAAGCGAGTTACACAGGGATGTGCCAAGCGCAAATTACCTTCGCATAGACTTGTCGTTTTGCTTACACAATAAACTGAAAATAATACAAGTGGATCCTAAAAATCCCGAATAAATCGGAATGCCGTCTGTCAGTCACCGTACCAGAGCAGTCGTAATACAAAATAAAAGTGGAGGATGTTCATCAGACGCGAGGCCATAAAACAAGCCCTAAAATGTTAAACGACTGCTCAAAATTGGTGGTAAGAAGAAATTACAAAATAAAAGAATGGGATTACGGTACTTTGAATGATTTTTGAGAGAGTTCGTCTTAACCTATATTTCACTTTATGGGTGAACGATTTTTACAGCCTCACGGACAATCCGAACGACTACGTCTGTGTAGAAAGTTTCAGAAATTATTTCGAAATGATCAATCAGAGTAGTAAACCTACATTTTGCATCAGATGGATACTCTTGCAGTTAATACTGTCGGACTTAATTGTTTTTGCAAATCGAATCCTTAATCGTTATAGACAAAACAAATGTAATCTCACGAGTGTAAAACTTATTAGGGCATGTGTCCCGTTAAATGACTTCTTCGAGACGTTTGGTATTTGATTTAGGCGAGGTGTTTACACGTCGCTGTCTCTGGGTCAATTGGAATGGAGCTATCAGCGGTTACAAATCGGAGCAGGCTTGTGACAAAGCATGTCGGTCGGTGATCGACGTTGTCGCACGGCCCTCTATGACAAACGCAACGCTATGAGTGATTGAGTCCGTCCGTCGCTCGGCACTCGCTCTCTTTGTGCTCTCGAATAATCCGCTGAGTCGTGATCTGAAGTCTAACGGTGCAGGTCTACAAGTCTATTGAGTGCGCTCTTGGTAATAGTCACAATTTTTCAAGCTTTCACATAAGATCACTAATACTTGTTAAGCCCAAAATCCATCACATGATATATTGTTTCCATTCTGATTCTTGTTAGATCACTAAACTTTTTGTAGTTCTTTGTTTATGTTTATTATGTTGAAGAGATTGCATTATTTGTAAGGAAGAATTAAGTAAGTCGAGGAAAATAAGTACCTACCTAACGTTCACGAGTTTACGCAGTGAAAAATATAATGTGATTCTAAATAGAATACTTTACATAAAGAGGGAATCTGAATTTGGGGTATAAACAAAGAAATCCGGTAAATATGACGTCTAATAAAACAATTATTTAAACTGATTCTATTAGGATAAGAACTTGGAATTACATTAGTCATTTCTAAAAAAAGATTGCAATACTAAAATATTTTACTGTTACACTTATCTATCTGTGTACAATCCATCTTCTTCTATTAAACTCAGCGCTCATAAGCTTAATAGGTATTTACTAAGGCGAGGGAGAACTTGTCTTGATGAGTGCCGTTAATTTTTTTATTAATGAGTCAGATCAGTCAAACGAATCGTAATTGACAATTCGGAATGTACCCCGGTGGAACTGTAATATGCTATTAATTTTGTTAATCGATTATAGGATTATATTATTATTATACTTTTGTATGTAGGTTTGTATTACTTCGCCACTTATAAACGGTCTGAAATGTCAGTTTCTATACAATTCTCAACTAAACTTATTAGGAAGTTAGCTGAATTCATAGGTCACGTTAAGAAAATTAATTAAAAAATATTGGTGAGGTCAATGGACAACTTCGATTTTTTTTATAGTTTGGTCTACTTGATGTTCGTACGTAATGTCGTTAAAATATTGTAATAAACTTTGTAATAGTTATAAAAAAAATTATATCATTGAAATAAAACAGACGTTTAGCGAAATGATATGACCTGTCACCAAAGAAATAAATTAGGTCTGTATCTATAGAATACGGTCAATAATCAGTAAATATTTATTGCCTCATAGGAGTAATAATTACTTCGATTAAAAAAAATATTAAAGGACGGTAACATTCTGCACTAGAAATTGCACATCCATATCACATATGGCGTTTTAATTTATCCACCTAGTAACAACGTCTGAGGGAAGGAAGCGGTGTAAAACTATGTTAATTATTTTCTAATTGAGTAATTTTGATCAGGTAGGTAGCACGCGTGACATTTCACACTGCGGTTAACTCGATTTAAGTTAAAATCTCGGGTCTCACCTGCACACAGCCAGCCACCTGTTAACTGCAACTCGGCACAGTAAAAAAAGAAAAGAAGCGAGCGCCAGCCAATGCAAAAAACAAGAATCCAAGACGACACGTTTGGAAAATAAAAAAAGCTCTCGCCCACCAGATGGTCGCCCCGACGCGCCGAGAAACTCGCTTTGAGCAGGTTGTGACTTACCACGCATATTCATTTGCACTTATGAATGCGGGGAAAATTGAATAACAAATCTGATTAAAGAATACCCAGTAATAATACTATCAAAGGATGTAGAATGTAACGCACACTAAACCGTAGAGCGCGTAAAAATAGGATTACAGCAGGTATCACTTATAAATAGCGCGCTGCGCATCCCAATTGAAAGTATTATTATGAAGTGAATGGTGAGTCGATAGCAAGTCTTTTTTAAATATAAATACCATCCGATTACTAGGTTTTATTGTAGTTAAATAAGTGCAACAAAAATCAATAATGTGTACAGTAAATAGTACCAAATTAAACAAACTACAATTATAACGCATTTTTAAAAGTCACGCTTCCAATAAGAGGAAACCGCCTTAACGCCTGTTACGGGCAATATTTTATAACACCTTTTGAAATAGATCCAACTGCGCTTGCTCATTTAGCAGAGCTAGCGAAAATTAATTGGCCATATGTTTTCGTTACAATCTCATTAAAACGGTCCCTTTCAAAAGCTATGACCCCATATGGTGAAACGTTTTTGTATTGCAAAAACAAGTTGAAAATGTTAAGCCGACAAAACAATCAAACAACAAACAGGAAAAAACGGATGTAACAACCTGTTTTAAATTTAAATAATGTGTCAAGTCATCTCATCACCTTAGTTCGTCTTCGTTCTTTTACCTTTCATTGTTATGCATTATCTTTGTGTATATGTATCTATATGAGTACTTTCGTCGTACAATATTAGATTATTAATAGAAGATTGTATTGTCATAATCTTAAACATTTACAGTTAGGTTGAAAAGAAATCAATTCATTTACTGAATGGTTATGTTTTGTAAGTAATAAGCTAACAGCCAATACATAGAAGAAGTGACCGCGCAACATTTGATCACGCGGTGACAATTAATTGCTTCGGCACTACCTGGGAAATTGGCCCGCCTCCGCAATTAGTTCCCAGCTTACTAATGCCTGTGTAACTTATGGTCGACGATAGCAGCCGTCTCATGTCGCTCATTAATGGATAGTTTCCATTACTAATCGACTTCAAACAACATTTCACTTTGTAATTTAAGGGGTAATTATCGCATTTGGCCAAAGATTAGCTGTTGAGGCTGCAATTCGAGTCTTAACTAATTTAAGTATTCCTTTTTAGGTTTGCTAATGATTTGTTGTTTTTGTCGCTACAAGATATTGTTTTTGTTGTCGTAACTGACGCATTTCAGTCTGATAAACGACACTAAATCAATACTTATTATTGAGGATATTTAATTTACTACAAGATACACAGGTGGAAGACCTTGTCAATACTACATAAGTGTAGTAAAATGAAGTTAAAGTACCTGCGCGAATGTATCACGTGCGCACCTGTGCCCGCATGCCCGCTTCCACCTAAATAGAGAAACACAGCGTGTTGTCCAGCCCCTTTTTTCATAACGACACGTCCTGTAATCAACGACACTGAGACGATAATCAACAGAAGGTTAAACAAATTCCAGCAATATGAGGGCTCCGATCTAGTTGGAGATTATAATCACACATTTTAATAGTAAATGATATTTTTACGTATTTAATGCTGTTTGTAGGTAGGTAAGCAAATATGTAAACAACAATTTTAACAATAGTATCGGTAATTTTGATAATTGTTTTATCAATTGTGATTATAGTAGGTAAACCTAGATATATTTCACGGAATAGGTCAATGTATAATTTTGGTTATTATCTATAGTAATTAATTTATAAGCTTGTTTATTATGAAAGATTGTATTATAAAAAGATACAGGCCATTAAAATAATTGAACAGATAATATTTTAAGCTCATTAAAGCACACTCAGTAAGAAGCACGCGCTCTAACTACTTTAATCTCATAATATAGTTATATAGCAGTACAACATGTCGATGTTATCATGTATGGATCAAGGCCAATGGAACTTAGTAGGCGTGTTATTATTTCTACCGATAAAGTGTAATAAATAAATAAATTTTGGGAACGCTATGTTATGTCTTATCTCAATAATCTAAATCTTATTAAGATAACCACTTAAGTATTGAAGCAAAAAAATCGTCTTAAAGTAAAATAAACCCTGATTTATATTTTTACATGATTTAGGGCACTTAAATTGTTCCCAATTATAATTACAACATCATCGGTCAGAATCCTACCTATCTTCTATTGAAATTAAATTAATAGTAAAATCCTTGTACAATGAACAGTTTTAACACCTAGGTACCTATAGTTTAGAAAAATTTCTCAAATAGGTACAACTTTCTCATCAGCGAGAATCGAATCCGAAACCATTCAACAATCTACACATTAAGATCTCTGGATATAGCGGAGAAAACTCTTATTATCGTAATTTTTTCACCATTTTAATTTTGTTTGCAGAAGCCGTCGTAGAATTTTTTTTTATATTTTATAAGAATTATATTTTACAGAAAGATATTTTTAACAGCGTGTAGCTTAAAACCATATTTTTGGGCACGTAAAATAATACATACCTAAATGAGATCGAACCGAGCAATAAAATAATAAAAGTGATTCCACTTGTGTATCTTGATATACCTACTCGACTTGTTGAGAGCCCTTCACATAATACTTCGAGTACACGATATTGGAATGCTCTTTTGTATTAAGTTTATTTTAATATTTTCCTCTTACAGGTTTAACAGAGATGGTTCGCGATTGTCATAAGTTGTTCTCGAGGTATTTATGGTACTGGTAATTATTGAAATTTGATTGTGATTTGTAAAGTCTCAGAAAATGTATAAAGCGTGAGATAAAGACGTCATTGCACGATAGCTGGCCTCAGGCGGGGTGTTTGTGTGCGCAACATTGAAGGGATGTCTGGCGTAGGGCCCGTACTTTACACGAAATTTCGTAAAGCAAAACTGCTAGTGATAAAAATCTAGATCGTTTCTGTACTTCGAACGGTAAGTTAAATTAAATCCATCTTCATTAACTAAATACTTATTTGCATTTTTTAATAATCTTATTAATCATTTTGTAACTGTATACTATAATGTACCTATAACTGTATACTAATCAGTCAACAGATAACACAGCCTAAACCTGTGGACTTAGAAGTATGAAACTTTTTACAGGGAACTTTTTATTATGAAAGTGGAAGAACTAAAAATACTTCAAAAAGAATCCCAAAAAGGGTATATTTTAAGCACTGTTTCTTATAACAAAAATAACTTAGACTTATTTAGCTTTAGAGGAGTATGGGTGGTTATCCGACTAGCATCATTAACCAAGTAATCATTACTAACATTTGCGTTTGCGCATACTAATTCACATAAACATTCAAAAATTTATCAATATTTGTACAAATTTGCAAAAAAATACAGAATCAGTACCTAGTATTTTTTTAAATAAAAATGTGAATCTTAAGAATAGAGCTGTCCACCAAAAAAGATTCCAGAAACTGCATAATTATGTAATACATGTCCTGAAAGAAATACCTAATTTCTTTAAATTTTTTGAGTGGCCAGTTTTCGGCAGCCCTAAAGAGATGACGGCAAGACACCAACGGATGTTATCGTACTTATCTGCCATATTGATTGCGCCCGTGTCGAAAGCCTCGCCGGCCAAAAGCGACGCAAGCTCAAGATTGAAACCAGAACGTGTCCGATGATTGATTACTGCGTAATGGACACTGACACTTGGCAGCGATTTACTCGAACTACCAATGCGACATTGTAGTGATATTTAAACGCATTTATCGATCGATGTCTGAAGTATTCCGTGTAATTATTTATATTTATGTAATATCATCTTATATAAATTCATATTTTTACATGTAATTTGGAATGCTGTCTAGTGGGGTGTGAAACCAGACTGTTGCGATTATCTATTTATCGAAAAATTATTTTCCTGTAAATAGATGTTAATTAAGTTTAGTTTAAGGAACAAGAAATTAAAAAAAAATCTTGATGCAAACGAGATAATAGGTGGATCAAGAGGATTCATAACGTTTATTAAACACGTGCTGTACTAAATACCTGTGCCGGAATTTAAAAATCTATACGTTAGGTACCATTATATTTTCATATTAATAAATTGCCAAGAATTTGGGATGCGTACCATAATATTACCAATTACCAAAATTTCACGCTCTTATCGATCCATATCGACGAAGTAATGAGTTTTAAAAGCCTTTTGGTTCCAAGGAATTCAAAATCTCTGCAAACAGCCACGATCTTAATCTAAAGATTAAAGATGCACAGTACTTTTCCGTGTTAAATGATTTATGTTCGTTCTGAAATTCATCGCGATAAAAAATACATTTAACTACTTGTGTGCCCAGGGACGTTTTAAAATCATTTATTGAGTGTTCAATTTTCCCCGTGTAAAATGGCAGCATAATTAAAAAAAGCTTGCGAATTTTGATGAGGTTAATGCGTTGTCGCGGTACGGCATGTTATTAAGAATAATAACGGCGATAAAGCTGTAAATTGCATATGCGTGAGGTCGAAGCACTCGCCGGCGCGGACCCCGGGAGCCGCGGCCGCTCGCCCAGCGCCATTTGATTGATAACGCCTGCCATCAAATCACCGAAACACAAATGCACTTGTCAAGAGAATTCACGATCGACCTGACCATTCATATTGCTTCCTTTAAGTGCAATGTTTACTTTTTATTCGGGCAACGGCTTTTAAAGTTTTATTGCTGAATCAAAAAGCAAGTTTTAGCGTGATTAAATTTTAAATAGTTTCGATTTTGGATTGTAAAATATTTTGTAGTAACAATTTTATGAGCGGTTGTATTTTGTAAGGGCATACCGCATAATATGTCCGTTGTTATGTCCACTTCGAATATATCTTCGCCTACATTATTCATGCCAGTTTTAAGTGCAGTGTAATATTTGTTAATCCATCAGCTTTCTCAGCTATCTAACAGCGTTGAAATATTTGTTACCTTCTTATCCAACAGTTAATTTGGAAGTTTTGATTTATTCCTTGTTTATACTGTTCTTGCAGTATTAAATAGTTAACATTAGCTTATAAGTAATCCTTTTTAATGTTTTTCGCAAATAATCATGAAGTATGATTATTACGGGTCTAACCTACTATTGCTCCCAATTTCAACGTATTTCTACGAATGTAAGTTTTGTCGCTATTAAAATAATGCCAGTCACTTTTTTATACATTTCACTAAAGATTAGTTTTTATAATATTTATGATAAACATTCACTCACTATGCCTATCTACTCGGCTCACAGAAAAAATAATTGTTTTTGGATTTCAATAACAAAAGCCGTTACCAAAAGTCTTTAGGCTCTAGTGACCAACAGTCTAAACCTATGCTACAGCATGTTGGTTCTGGATTTCTCGCTAACACGCACTACCTTCCTTTCGCAAGTCCCTTATCTAGCGATCAAATCTGTGGTTTGACCCATGATAATAAACGTATTGGAATAAGCTCGCATTGGTCCGCTTCGAGTGCAATAACGTGCTTGCACGACGTTAGCTTTTCGATCTTAGCTGATTTAACGATGCAATAGAACGTTCAATTGTGCGCACCATCATTTTGTTAGTCTATCTACGAATAAAAATTGCAAATGTTGGGTAATGTAAATATTTGAAATAGTTGATACAACGTTCTCCAACACATACATAGATGTGCTAACACAAGGCAACAATGATGCTTGTCTGGTCCCTTATATTATAGGCCGTTGCACTTTGTTCTACTCGTTTAAGTAATCCATAAGGTACTCGAACATGACAATTGAGGACTACCTACTTTCCTCGGCATCTAAAAACCGTGCTCCTTTAATCGTCGTTTCAGTCTTTTCAAGCAACCGCTGATACTTTTGATATTACGTTTGTCCATAGGCTACTTTCTAAGTTAGCACCGTCACCTAATTTAAACAAATCAAGGTCTATTAAAATCATTATCGTAATGATGATGTTCATTAAATGAAGATTCGTCAGATACTGAGAAACATTAAAATCCCTCCTGGATTTGTATAGTGTGTGTGTACCTAAGTAGGTACTAGCACATTGATCCCTTGGCCGGATTCTTGGGGTATTTATAACATGAGGATAACTTGGCGTGAGCACACAGAGATCTTAATTTCTAGGGTCACGACATGCAGCGATCTCTTGGATAATTCCTAGGGACTCAAGTCACATGAGGACAACCTAAATCTCCTGGCAAGTTCCTAGGGACACACTTCACACGAGGACAAGCTAGATGTCTTGCTAGTTTCTAGGGCCACACGAGGAGTGTGCGATGTAACGGCGCGTGACGTCCACCTGTCGCGTGCACCAACCGCCGCGCACGCTCAACCGTGGCCAGCGACACTTGCTGCCGGAACCACCGACCGTGGATACGGGCGCACACCTGACGCCGCGCGTGCCGTACGCGTTGCCATCGCGACCTCCTACTATATTAAATTTGCTAATCAACATACGTTATTAGCACAAGCATGATACATATTTAATATTCTCATTTGCATATAAATAATTAAAGGGTTACCATTAAAAAAAAACGCCTACCAATACACGTAGCAATTGTTTCAGATAAAATGTGAAGGTATCCTACTTAGTAAAATTTATGTTCCACGAAGATATTAAGCATCAGGCCAAATTCACTAGTTAAAAATATCTGTAAACCACCGTAAATGTATCGTAACATTGCATTGTAACAAAGCAAAATAAATAAAAGACTATTATGTAGTGGTAATCATATTAAAGTCAAAAGCTAGGAAAGATCTCTAAAATCTAACTTACCTAACAATAATAATAAAAGTACCTACTACAAACCTTCCATTGGTAATTTAAAAGTTGAAAGTTGTAAACCTCAATTTCTCTAAAATGTAGTTAGAAAAACTTTAGTATCCGTTGTAAGCAGTAAGTTGATAGCTATGAACACCTGAAATAGATACCCTAAAAATTAGTTTCGTGTTATTTTAAAAGCTAATATTTTAAGTAGCTGCATATTTACGAGTATTTAACTACATATTTAAATCCAACATTATTTATTAGTCCAAGTTTAAATACGTAGCTTAAATCCACCGACATTGGAATCCTCAAGAATTTCATATTAATAATCACTGATGAAGCCACGATTGTAGGAATCTGTCTGAATAGCTACATCAAATTTATTTATTCAGGTAAGAAGGTATTTCGTACAATAAACAGCAATAAATCGTCGTGCGTGTGCTAATGTCATCGTGTTATTGGTGACTTAAAATGTCATTGTATTTCAAGACAGTACAAGGACTTAATGAAAGGAAGATACTTGTATTTACATCGGTAACTCGGGACCGCTATTGTTTAATTAATGTAAATATATCATTTATTTGTAATAATTGCGTGATATCATCATAAATTAGACTCACGTGAATTGGAATTATTCAAAAGTATGTAACTTTTTATCAACGAACTTTCAGGTAAAAGATAATTTTAACAAAATATGTAAGATCAGCAATACTTGTTACTCAATTATATGTTGCATTTCCATTTTATATCTGTGAAATAACCAATTGGCTACATTATAAATTGTTAGTAATCATAAGAAAGAAGACAGCGTCTGAGTAGGTTATCAAAGAAACAGTTGAAATCAATTTCAACACTTGCATAAATCGTTGTTAATGTTAAGCCTTAACATTTAGTGAAACGTTTTGCGTTAAATAATCTCAGATATTTATAAATAGTCTTCACACATCCACAGGTTTCAGAAACGACATCCTTCCACCACCATAAGAGTGAATTACAAAACATATCCACTTTACTAGGAGCTACCCATCCTAAAACAAATTTTTCAAAGATTTTGTTATACTAAATTTTAATTGACGACTATCAATTCTTAATTGACTACGCTTCTCTAAAAACTCGTAAGTGGAAAAGGTCATAATAACATCGTAAAGTCATATAGGCGACTTCTGTTATTGCTTTAATTTACGATTTGTTAGAACGAGAATAGACAAATATTACATTTTAAACGCTACATATAAGCCCAGTGGGAGATATAAAAATATTGAGGATAATATCAGCCCGCTGGGTGGCCACGGGCCACGGCGAACAAACAACTAGATCGCCTACGCTGCGTGCAGGCAAAGGTTATCAGCGACCGCAAGAGATTACGTAAGGCACATTTTAGGATATACACTCTTATACGACGTGGAATTGTATATGTCATTGGCATGTTAAATATTGATGTCCGGCACGTGTCCGGGTACATCGGCGCGTGCGCAGGGCAGCTCGACCGGCGCTCGCTACGCTCTGGCGCATCACACCCTCTACCCCTATCAGCCAGTTATTACCTCTGTTACATTATTCTAACACGCGCCTAACCGTCATGTGCACAACAGTTGGCTCCTAAACAGATAAGACAATTTAATTCTACTCTAATATTGTCCCTAGTTAAAACGTAGATGGGATCTTCAATTTTTATAAATGTAAATGAGCTTAGCATGAATTTAATGAGTCTCTTGTTTGCGTGGTTTGTTTTCGATTCAATCGAATTTAAAACTTGTATTTCAGGTATGTCCAAATCGAATCTTTCATAGTAACACGTGTATAACCAAACATGGATGAGATATTTATTTAATTCCAATGGATCGTGCCTATTTACGGTCTGTAATGTCATACACGTTCGAGACATGTCATAAAACGGCAATTTATTGTATACCTTTCATACTTAAACCTTTCGCTCGTAATGACCGTCGGAGAGGTGCGTAGGTATGCGGGCTGCATAGTTCTAATGGGGATATATGAGTTTACGAGAATGGCAGCAATGATAGCATATAAAACACGTCGGCTCGCGGAAGGTTGCGCGCGCGCAGGTTACGCGGGGGCGGCGGCGGCGGCGGTGGCGCGCGGTCGCTGTATTTTATTTATAATTACGGACGACGACCCGTACCCGGACCTGTCGCGATTTCACCTGCTATTATTGCCATTTTATTCATTGTTATTGCGTTTATTACGTTGGTTGTTACAGATTTTACTGTCCGTAGGTTTTAACGAATGACTCTTAATGATGAGAGTACGTGTTCGTGCTGATTTCTCCTTATAAACGCTCGTAACGATTACATCCTTACTGGTGGCGATTTAATTGATATTATTAAGTTTTTAATACTTTTCCTGATACACAATATAAAAAGAAAGTAAAACGAAATTTTAATATTAATGTTTAACTTTCTTGTAATAAACGCACGTTAAATACTTCGGGCGGGTCGATAACGACTTTATTATGTTTAAGTTTCATATGCTTACATTTAATTACCATTACGAATGGAATATTTGGGATGATAGTCGCTGTCACCGGACCAGCTAGCAACAATAATGTTAGGATCAATAAACTGAACGCATACCGATCGGTGGAGCGCTTTGAAAGGCTATCGTGATGAAGAGTCAATGTGTGAAGTCGTTATTTATAATGTGGTAACAATTCGCGGTGGGCAATCGGTGAGTCGGTCGGAGGTGAGGGTCGGGGCACACGAGCGCCACCTACGCGCGGTACCGTTACACACCGGTTAATTTTTGTATCGAGCCGGGATTATTGTATTAACGCCCGCGCCCTCTCGCTCCGCTGGGTAACAATGCGCGCACTAAAATCATATCAAGCCGCTTATGAAGTTTCACTTCCTTTTCACGAACGTACTTTAAATCTTTAAATCAGATGTTTGAAAGCAACTTCTTTTGTTTACTTACATCATGCCTATAGTTATATTATTTTATCTTGATGATAGTTACGTATCATAATTCATTTCACCATAGAGTTCTGAAAGATTTTATCTTAAACTGAACTACCCTGTAAGAGTACTTTATAGTCAAGTTACAAAATTAATCATTTGACTATAACATTATGTACTTATATATGAGATCTATGTCTTAATAAGTTTTATTATAAACAGAAATAGTTCAATGAGAGTTCGGTCTGCTGCAAGTATCGGTCTTAACGAATGAATAAAAAATGTAAACAGAACCCATTTGTCTACAAACATTAATGAAGTGCATAGTTTGGAGACGTACAACAATGATCATTCATTACGTTCGTTCGAGACGCGAGTATGAGCTATGTATTGTTTATGTTCACTTTTCTGTTTTAACGAACGCGATACAAAGCGACTGTAACAATACACATCCTAAGTTACTATTATGCCACAAACACAAAGGCTTTTATTAAAATCAGCCAACTGCCTATATATTTCAAAATACTTACAAAATTTAATAGGCGAAACTCGTTGATGTCTTTTGTATCGAAACTACGGTTCGGGTTTCTTTTGTCTCTTACTATCAACGTAATTAAATTATGTAACTTCTAACACATTTAAATGTTTAATTTAACTATTACTATACATTTTTACAATTTACTATAATACTTAGATTACTTTGATAGTGGTCGCCAATATTTCGAGGCAGTAGTATTAACCGTACCAACAAAAACAAAAATCTGCTTTCAATGGTCGAACCTCGTAAGTATAGCTTAGTGTAAAATAAGAAGTAGGTAAAACATCACATAATAATTCTCACATAACGTTCAAAATTTCCTTTTTAATACAATACGAGTACGTATCCCTTTCTATAGAACAATGGTAAAATATTACAAGGAAAATATGACTATAGCGATATTGAAACGTACAGCGGAGTACAGAGCCGCCATAAAGCATCAGAATCCATTTACATGAATCTGCAAAGCATCGCTACCAGTGAATAATCTTTTCACAGGCGTTGAAGCGCGACGCGACTCGACGCCCACGCGGCGAGCGCACCATTCCTTACGGTCTTGTCTGTGGTTATTGGCACAGGATCATGCGATTTATTGGCTGCGCCGGCGCACGGTGCCATCTTACCGGAGT
>LGAG01000038.1:1340519-1359260 GCA_001278395.1 Lerema accius | reverse complement strand
CAGGGGCGCCGCGAGCAGGTGGTGAGCTATATGCCGCCGCTGCCAGCCCTCTCTCAATGTCACACAATTGGCGGTTAATTCCTGCATACGTAATCACGATATGAATGAAATCACTGTATTGTACAGTATTTATAGATTACCATACCTGCACTATTTATCTATTGGTAACGTTTTGTATCCATTTATCAGTAAGTATTTAAATTATAGAAAGGTTACTTCAGGTGATATTTCAAATACAGAGTATATTTTCTAAATAAACTCTGCGTCTAAGCAGTTTAAGTAAAAGTAATGACTGTGTACTTACTTGGCGGTTCTGTGACAGACAGTAAATGATTTAACTAAAGCTCGTTCTCGTTTTACTGGTAGTACGTATTACGCTTCTTTTCAGGATTTATTTACTATCGGCGTATGAATATGACTCGGGTCTTGCCTTAAGTAAACCCTCGATTTATAGCCGGGGACAAATTCCAAGAATAGCAATCGACTTATCAGGGTAAAATTCTGACAGACTCAACGATTCTCGTCTTACGATATATGAGAGCAGTAACCGGCTTGAATAGACTCAGTGTCTACGGTTCGCGAAGAGAAGATAATATTTATGCCTTAAAACTGTCGCAGTATATCGGCGGTATGAAGTCAGGAGTCATTCAGGAAAAGGCGTAACTTAAACCTTAGGACAGCTACGTCAGCAACTTTTGATGGCAGTACTAAAGTATTTTTGTGGTCAGTTATATTTTAGAATCTATTTGTTGACGATATCTTTATCTATAGTCCCACAATTATTGTAACTGCATAATCAAAATAATACCTGAATCGTAGTAGAATTGGCATATCTAATCCTCAATGAGTTCAGTTTTAAAAACATTTTCACCAAAAAAGAAGTCATCAATTTGATCACGCAATAATTAATGAACGGATTTTATTGAAATGTTAGACGAATGTAGGTAAAGATATTTCATAAATTGGCCAATATATTTCACAAAACATATTGTGTAAATTGGCCAAAATGAGTCAGTTTTTTTTGTCACCTACAAGATATTTTTTGCGTGCGCTGTAAAAAGTGTAAGTGTTACACGAGCATACCTAATATTCCATGTAAATTTTATTAACGGTCCGCGACAGTATTTATCTATATTTTAAGTATGTAGGTAGGTACCTTAAATTGTGTACTAAAATTTGATACCTCATTTCTGATACAAATTTTGCAGGAGGTACCTAACTAATTGGTTCTTACAAAATAGGTACTTCTATCGCTTCTTAACACGAAAGTTCAAACGCGTAAGAAAGTGTTGGCTATATTGTGTTATTATTATGTACCCACTCAGTGTTATACCTATTACTTATTTTCGTCTTGTTTTGTTTGAACAATACTGTAGACTGGTAATAACTATAAAACATCAACCATGGGAACTTGTCCAGAATTGAAATGCAACTCCCACTTTTACTGTTTCAGTTACTTACGTGATTATTTATTACTCCTCATTTATCATTGCTTCCGTAAAGTAAAGTTGTATAGATACTGAAATACCTAAGAATTTTTCAAACTATCATATCTATTTGTCTTCTCATTCGCCTCTTTTTGGCGGTATCATAAGAAACGCCAAAGACACCAAATTTTTTACTTCCAAGTAACGACCGAAAGTTCACGACACACCTGAGCCATACCTAAAATTCGTATTGTATCATTGTTTGTCAAGCGTACCTTCATACATAAAACGAGACAAAGGTGTATAGGCACCCACGACCGTAGTCCGACCCTGCATTGAATTGAATCAGTGCACAGCTATGCCGGCAGCTGGCTACGCGTGCAGAATCACATGTCTGTACCCGAATCGCACATCTGCATCACTCAGAACTCAACCTCTAAAACGACATAACACTCGCAACGAACCCTACAAATTCCAAATGCATTCAGTCAATGCAATACATTTCTGAAGTAAGCGAAACGATTAGGGTCTCCCCCATTCATTGTTGAACGTCAACGTCGAAAAAAGTCTGATGTGCCTCCACCGACCGAAGCGTCTGGGACGTTTTTGAACTGAGCGACCCTGTTATTTCGGTTACGTACAAAAATAATATCGAGATTCAAAATTATGCTTTAAGGTTACTGAAATATGATTAAAATTAAAATAAATCTTGTGTCACCTTCCGTATACAGGGTTGAAATTTCTGTACTGAATTTCGAAGGGAGATAATACTTTTTTATTTTAAAACCTTAACTTTGCAGGTAGGTGAGTAGTTTAATTTTGAATAATGGCATAGCAGTAGAATTCTATATAAAGCATACAGGGGCCATTCAACGCTTTTATAAACACTTTTAATACAGATGGATTGAATACGGTTATACAGGTTGCTCTTTTTAAATATGGTCGTTTAAAATGTAATTACAAATTAAAACGAAATTTTATAGGAAAGAATATAATTTTATTTTTAATATCGATTCTTTATTCTATAAAATAATATTATGGGTAATGAACTAACTTTCTATGTAGTATATGGTTATAGAGTATAAATTTAATTTATAAAAATGCTGCGTAAAAAAATTACCTATGTGAAACAAAATTGCCTAACAAAATATTTAATAAAATATGCATTAGAATTATTATATTACAAATTTTTCCAAATTTTTTTTTTAATATTAAATATTATTTTGTAATCAACCTGTATAGCGGCAGGCGGCACAGCTGAGATTTGGGCACACGCTACGCGGCCGGTGCGTCACCGGCCACCTTTCACCCCTCTTTCCTTGCGAGTTGCGTTCTTCTTACATACCGCACCTATGTACGCTATGTACAAACTAAATATACACTGCGAACCTATGCAGGATTAGTATTAATAGCATCAGTGTTGGTATAGATTAAAGGGACGCTACGTAAGTTGTAAAAATGTTGAAAGCTACATTGAATACCGTACAGGTGTGAGAATATAATTTAAGTGTTTTATAGATTACTTTTACTAAATATCACAAGATGATGGTAGGTATTAAATATTTATAAAGGGTTTGCTAACAATGTCAGAGGTATAGCTTAACTAACTACCTATCTAGCTATGGATATTGGGATCTGGGTAGCATCCCCAATGTAGTGTACATGTTTCTAATATTATATTGCAGACGTTAGTTATTTTAAACGGGTATATTTAGCAAATAATGAGGATTTCCCTGAACATTTGCATTTATTATAATGCTATTAAAAATATGCTCAGATTACGATCAAATCTTAATGATGGTTCAATTAACTGTTGAAATAATTTCGTAATATCCATGTTTTTAAACAAATATAAATAAGTAATATTGTTGTATAGTACCTACATAGGTGTGTGAAAGGTGCAACAATTAAATCATAGTCAGTTTGTAACAACAACGTATCTCAGACACCCCATTTTACCCTAAACTGCAAAGTTTTTTAATCTCACTTTTTCATACAATTTATCCGAAACACAATGATTTAGGAAACGAAGAACCGTTCGGTTCCCACATTTAAATATTTTTTCATAAATCCAACGTTATTCGTATTTTTTGCATTTCACAGTAACGAAAATGTATTAATAGTGCACTAGTGAGGGGGAAAACCTGGGGTTGTTCCAAGGCAGCTGCATCCCCATCCCCGGTCTGAACACGGCCTAACAAGTTCATAGCTCGGGATTACCTGTAAGCGGTGTAACGGTTCCGTTATTATTAAACTTATTTTTAACCTTGGGATCTCGGTACATAAAACGGGCAGAGCTTAACAATCTATGGATGTTTATAGTCTATGCTACGACTTTCTTTTGTTATTAATTTACCTATTGTTTTTTCTGGCGTACCGTAATTCTGGTCTTAGTTAAGATCTCTACATGAAAACTCAATATTTATAATAATGTAATGTGTCAGCATTTGATAAGTTTACTTAATGATTTATATCCTACATTTACATCATACACATAAAAGCAGTCATTAAATTAGGAATTTCCCGAAATATACCTGACCTACATTCGACTGTAAAATAGGTAGGTACCCAAACAAATCTAACTAGGTAGAGTTGAATGCAGTTGTTGTCTTAGTTTAGACTTTCGCCTCGCGTTGTTGTAACTTAGCCGTGAACGAAATAACATGTAAATAACAGTAACAGCCGCAAATCGAATAACGAGTAATTATCTAAGCAAACGGCGGACACACCCGTTCCGGGACACCTTTTCATTTAATCAGAACTTGTTTGCACACCCAAAGTGTAGTTTGTGGAGGGCGAGTGATCAGCGGCAGTGATGCATAGTTGCAACCAGTTTATTTAGCGACGCCATCTTTTGATAGGTCCTTTTTTGTGTATAGAAATTTATCAAAAGCGCAGTGAGGGTGCGCGCGCGCCGCCGAGCGACGGATTGCTACACCTGGCGCGCACCGTACCGTCTGCAATTGCCCATTGTTGTGTTACGATACACCATTATGCTCCACATATGCGTAATACATAACACATTCACAACATTTCTGTTTAAGTCTTATAAATTATTTATCTCGTGATCTTAATTTAATTCTTTTGTGAAATACATTAATTTTATTCATAATAACATTCCTTAAATTTACGGTGCACTTTATTGCACTTTAATGTAAGATATTAATAAATTATTATGACATACACTTTCTTAAATAAAGTTTAATCCAAATACTGTACCCACTTAAAACATTAAAGTTATGGAAATCATTAAAGTCCTACGGAATTTGATTGCAAAAAAGACGTCTTCATTAGTTAACAGTTACGTCACCCATATATTTTATGGCTAAACGCACAGCAGGGTATGGAAGATTGTACTTGTTAAAAGCTAACTATATGTAGGCGTATGTAGCGGCAAATTTATGAATGCCGTAATGATAGGTATGTAGGTGTATCGTGGAATATGGTTACGGTACGGGCTGCAATCTATTGCGTCGCTTGGACCACACGGCCGGCCATCTAGTGCACGACGTGGAAGCAGTAAATCTGAACAACGTCAGTTTGCGCAGCCATCGCGTGCGTGAACAGTGAGGCTGCGACGCTGTGGTCCTCGTGTAAGGTAATGTTGATACATGTCACACTATCGACCGCCCACAGCGCCGCTTATATGCTCTGCACTAATTTAGGAACCTGCTGCACGTTGTAATTATTGTCACCTATTTATACACTAACTGGTACTTCCAGTAACTCTCGTACTGCGGTTTCACAAGCTTAGGTACTCTTTATGAACATGTTTCGACGCACATACAATGAAACTTTCGGGAATAACCACAGACAAAAAATGTTCCTTTTTATACGATCGCCGTTAAAACAAGAAACGTAAACGTGCAACCATCCATTTGTGGCTACGTGCGCAATTTATTTACAACTTCATCGGGAAGACATATAATGAAGACGTGTGTTGGGTTGCGGTAAAATATTACTCTTATATAAGATACTTAGCAATAAAAAAGCCATTACCGTAAGGCTTTTGCGATGGCATTTAAATATTTTAATTCGGCGGCTCGGCTCTCGAGCTACTGAATCAAACAGGGTGACATGATCGCGTTTCATACAATAAACAATCGACCATGAAATGTTAAAACGTGAAATCAGGTTTAAGTTATTAAATACTAACAGATCGTTATGGTCGTATTTTTCCATAACACTTCCGTGATATTTGTTCCTGTCGAGGTAGTTCCTAATCGATGAGTTATGTGGAACATGTGCTTTGATTTAAATTTCGAATAGAAAAATAAGTGTTCATCAATCGTGTTTCTAAGAATAAAGTTGAATGTGAGTGGAGATCGGTCACTGTATGCCGGTGAGTCGCTTGTTGCAATGGGTGCCTTTGTCCGCCATCCGCAGGCATCAATGTCGCCCTCGATGCAGCGGCATAATGCGGAAACAATGCGGACCACATTCGTGCTTCGCGGCCGCGACCGCGCCGTGTTCGTCTCCTGCCTGATGTTTGCGCTCATAAAGTGTCATTATGGTAACAGTACCTCATTGTTGTTTTCGGCGATGCCCGTCACTCCTCTCTCCCTATTTTCTCCGCTCGCCGCTACGTAAAAGCCCGACGCGTCACGGCGAGTTATAACCGAAATGGGTTACGACCGACTCTTGCGAAACTTTTACGGGCGAACGTCTCCGACGAAATCTCGTTTCGTTTAATGGCCTTCGAATTTTAAGGGCCAAAGAGAGGTAAATCACGTTGACGTGTCTTGAACTTAAATTTGTGATTACTTGGATAAGATTTCGATCGGTTCGGAGTTCGAAGTATGAGGAATAGTTTATGGGTAGGTACACAGCCACTCGTATTGCTGTTTAAAAATTATTGATACCTATAAAGTAAAAAATTAAATAAATCATAATTGCATATTATAAATAACTTTATACTCAGTTAAAGAAAACGTTCCAAAAGTATAATGATGTGTGAATTATTAGTTAACGCATGAATGAGCCGTGAGCGGTACGGCATATTCTGTGGTTATAGAGTTGACCGGCCGAAGGACAAGTTTGCCTCGTGGAGTTAATAAATCCGTTATATGGAACAAATTACCGGCAAACATAAAAGCGATACAAAGAAGCCTACGTCATCACAATGGTGGAACTTTTGTCTGTAAGGCCATAATCTTTGGGCGCGGCACTTTTACATATTCATAAAGTCGATATATTTCTCAAAATGTTGTGACAAGAAAATTACAACACGGGTTTGCAACAGCTATTTTCTTGTATGCACGATGCGTAAAATCAAAATTTCACTCAGGAACTTAAGAAATTAAGTGTTTAAATCTTGGTGGTATGTGCGAATCGATCGCAGCGGATTCTTGATTACGCTACGGAGATAATTTATGATAAGAGTTTCCAATACATTAAACACAGACAAAGACTGATACTTAGTGATAAACGATAAACACGGAAGTATTTTACGGAACACAATAAGAGCTTAGTAGCTTTAAACATTTAATTTGATTTATATCAATCCTTCAATAAATATGCAAATAGGATTGACCTTATATTGGACAATGAATTCCATATCTCATTAAAATTGGGTAACTAGGTACGTTAATTGTACACTTTTTTATGGTGGAAGAATAGCAAACGAGCTTGCAGTGCCACCATCCCTGTCGCCTAGTAGAACGTAGAACTATAGAGGGGACACTTAGTTGGTTAGTAAGTCCTACTAGCGATAGGTGTTAGTGAGAATATTAGTTCTTATAAATTCGTTAGTAAAGGAACCGCGGAAGCTAGTACTATTTGTGCAGGTTAGTGCTGTTAGTAAATATTGGTATTTAAGATAATAATCGATAATAATTATCCCACTCGAAATCGGTCAAATGAGTACCTGCGTTTCTACCCTGAGTAAAATGGAAAAGTAATCAATTAATAATAACATTGATAATATAAACCTGACCTGGGCTCTACGTAACTATACGGCCGGTTTCTGTCACCTCACATGGTCTGCCAGGATAAGATCGGGGTTAAAATTCAATGCACACGTAGATTCATTTCGTTGGTGGTAGAGTTCTTATGGTTATGTCCACATACACAACACATGACTTGTTTACGGCGATTTGAATTAACAAAATATAATAATGTAACATGATTATTTGAGGATTAATTTAATACATACATTATTAATAAGCAGTCGAAAGTCGACATAATTATTATGTAAGAAACAAATTTTCTTATAATCATGACTGTATTTCTATTAAAGGATATGATGACAAAAACATTTTAGAGGCATTACAAATGATTACATAAAATAATATTTTGTCATTGACCGCATTAGTTTTCTCGATTCAGGGTTTTTGTTTCACGTATTGTTGGCAGGAATTATTAATCGATGTCAAACCTGTGCAAACTTGTTTTTACGGTGTCCTATGTCTCTCTTATTGCATAAAACCTACATAATAGTGTTACGTAAAATTGGGTACGAATTGCGCAATTAGAGAAGTGAGGAAATATTACAAAAACAAACTAAGTTCCGTCATAACAATTAAATTATCATCGAATTTTAGGTAATGTACCTACATGTGTAAATATAGCAGGCGGTATCTCCTTCGTACCTGCACAGTAATGTAGATGTTCTACAGTTAATATCTTCTTAAATTACGTAACTTACTCATAAATATAATTTGGATTTTTTCTAACAGTCACATAAATTATAAGTATTTTTAACTGATCTAATTATGTTTAATTTATGTATAATCTCTAAATACTCTATTTCTATTCAGTATTAACGGAGCGTAAATAACTTTCTTTCCTGGTAGGTACTTTCTTTCTCTGTCTGTTTGAACTAATCAAAGGTTATAAGCGTTGTAATTGTGCTATTGTTCGTGACTCATAAAACAATGATTATTGAAAGATATTATGAAGATGTCAGCCGATGATCAAAGTTTAATAAGAAAAGTACGCTTGAATAAGCAAATATAATGGCCTTAATGATATGAAAGACAATGGGCTCTTCTGGGCGCAGCGTTAGCGACGAAAACTCACATATGCATTGCCACTTGACTGGAACTTGACTTCGCTCTAGTGGATTCGACGATGGAAAATATCTTTTGTTATTCTTTTATTCCTCAAGCGTTTAAAAATGAGTAGGTTGCGTTATAGTAGGTACAATATTGTTACTTTACAAGATTCTCTCTTATTAGAACACCTTCCTATTTCATGGTGTCTAATTTGTAGAAAAAGTGATTTGTTATTCTTTTTAATTAGTTTCTATAAAAATAAAAATAAATTCAGATAGGTAAATAATAATGTTGAGAACAATTTATAACAACACTGCTCCAGATTGCCCGATTTGATTTCTACAAAATAATAATAATGAACTGAATAGCATGCCTTTAGAGTATATTTAAATAGGAACAGGTTGTCCCGGTAAGGTATGAAAGTCTTGAATGGAGGTGTAATCAGCGCTATTGAGTGGAGTCGTCACCTGCGGAACTCGTTGTTATTGTGAGCGATCGCTGGATAGGGTCCCCATTAACTAACTTAACTAATATGAGGATAATCATTTTAACATATATCTTACGAAATATAAAAATCAAATGCTATATTAACTACTCAGTTCAGCCTTTTTTTTGAGTGTTTGGTTGTTTGTGACTTGGTTTGACAGTTTGGTTCAAGCCTCGAAATTAGACGAGATTCCAAAAAAAAAAAAACTATAAATTAAAAAGAAGTTATAATGTTTGTCCGTCCATCTATCAGACCGCCCGACCAATGTTGTATTATAATATTTTTAAAATTCTCAAGAATAGGCACACTTAACAGAAGATTAATTAGCTATGAAACTCTACATTAGATACTAATAGTTACATTGTCAACTAATTTTATATTTTTCTTTTGATGTAATACTTGCTAAACTATATAATATCTATTTGTAACACTATAAATTTGAACTTTGGATTTTAAGGAATATCAATTTGAGAACATGGTTACCCTACAGGGAGCTGAATGACGCTGCGGGACCGCTCTCAGTCTCTCGCCTATTGAATTCGTGAAAACCTAATACTATCGCTGGATTTGTTTAACGACTGGTCCCTGTGTCGGTCGATATGAACTCCAGATTATGAATCATAAGAATATAGGATTATTCGTTTGACTACAAGCTAGTTAGACTTAAAATTAACAAATATATACCTCGTTTTCTCGTCGTGATATAAAAGGTAAACAATCTTACACTGTCTTTTTATTGTAATTATCGATAAAAAAATAAGACAGACACAAATTAAAAAAAAAAACGAAAGAATAAACAATAATTTAATGTTAAAATAAATTTCTGTATACTTCTAAATATTTTTTTTAATTAATGAAATAAATAAAAGTTGTGCCAAGATTGTTTACCTTTTATATCACGACGAAAAGAACGAGGTACTTATAGCTAATTTGTATAAATATATCACTTTAACCAAAACTGTAATGTAAGCAATCCGAAGAAAGCAGTGTTATCGTCAAAAGTCAAAGGACGTCTTTGGAGTTAGCCTCCACCAAGAATCGGGGGAGTAAGGCATTTAATAAGTATTATTAAAATATGATTAATTATACAATTATCATAAGATGAGGACGAGTGTGAAAAATGGAATCAACTGAATGAATAATATAGTGGTGCATAACATTTTATTTTTATCAAAAGACATGAAACTCATTCATCACTCAAAATTATGAAACGAATACGCTTATTGAATTTTGAAAAAATTATGAACTACCCCTATTTGGTCTCAAGAAAATATGAACTAATAAATATACCTGTTCAATAAATATGAACTTGATTTCTTTCAGACGAAAACACACGAAACAAATATTTATTTTATAAAAATGTTTTGCTTTAACAAGTGAGAACATTTGAAGGTCGTTCAATATAATAAAAAGAGTAAACGTGTATTTTACTAGGAATCGTAAGCAAAAAATCTCAAGTGATTTATTCAAATATATACTGGCTATTCATCTCAGTACACCGGACCTACACACATGTAGTCGCGCAGCCGGAAACACTTGTTTGTACGGGTCACAGCTATGACTCTATTGGAATAATAAATTACATACTTGTATTTCAATTGAAAGGTGGGCCTCCGGACCCTCTGTTAACACGTGCAAGGAAGGTAAGTACGAGGTACAAGGTACGAGGTACGAGCACAATACCCCCTACCGCTACGCTCCCGTAGTCCAGTCTGGTTCTTATTGCGTCGTTGCCGTTGCTCTCTGAACTGGTTGACGGCCATTACTCCGTGACACAGATCATTTGTTTATTACTAATTGTACCTACTATGGAGAAATTATTTAATTCACTTTAAATATTTTAGGTATCTCTACCTCATACATGTATAGGTACCTACCTACCTATGCCTTCAATGTTTACCTATACGTGTTCCCTATGGCATAATTAAGCATAACTAAATTGATTAAAGATTGGATAAATAGATTTACCTATCAAATTCATTTATTATTAAAAGACGACACCGTTATTTCAGTCACAATTTTAATGTGAGTACTGAGTATTGCTCAATCTGTATAATTTCTTTAGTTCTGTTATTAGTCTATATACTTTCTTATGCCTGAAGAGAACCTATGTAAGTTACGTTTGTTATAAGAAGGAACTTAAGAGCGCAAGTTACTAACGAATATAAGTAAACAGATCTCCGAATTAAGGATTTAACATAAGTCAAATATTTTTATAAATGGACAAAAAAGTTGTGCCCCAAAAAATTAAAATTGAAAGCAAATAAAAAATCACGCGACAAATACACATTTATGTGCACGATAAGCATTACTGCAAAATAACTTTCATGCAAACAAAAGCAAAATTAAATGGAAGTGACATATTCAGAAGTTCAATGCCACGATGTGTAAAAAATGCAACAAACACTGTTTGAAGTCTTGCGCAATGTTCCCCGTAATCAATGCAATAGTTTTGTCTACAATGTATTTTTTGTATTACCTAATTATTTTTTTAATGATATCGCTATATTTACAAAAAACGCTGTACTTATTATCATACTGTATCATCTCAGCTCATCGGTAACAATATAATATAATGAACTGTATAACTTTATATTGTACTAAATCTTCTCCAACGCCGCAGCTCCAAAGTGTTCCAAATAGTTCACCGACAGGACTGCATGGTTATTAATCAAACAATAGGCATTCCGTGAAACAGTGTGTCGGTAAGATGCTTGATAACAGTCCGGTAGCGACACGATGCAAACGATGGTGGGCCTGCGGACTGACTCACAGCCAACGAGCATTTCGTGTTTATAGTTGAATGGTTTTGAATAATTGAAGAAGTTATTTATAAGTTTCCTCTTTAGAACCGAATCGTCAATCGTGTGCGCGATCGTAGCCGGATGCCGCCACCCTTCGGAAGGCATGCCTTCACAAAGGCATTTAGTCTATTTAAAGACATCCTGCTTAGTGCGGGGGCCCGAGTCTTCTCGCACGTGCATCAAGTGTCCTGCGCCTGCCGACCTGTCAATTACTGTCACCCTCACCTATCTCTGCTCGTTCAACGTCTGAACTGATAAACTAAGTTCACGTCTCGTTTGCATCGTTCCAAGGTCCGTTCATACAACGACAAAGACACAGTCTACAACGTTTCTTGTGCTTTACGCAATATGATTTCCCAATATCATTATAACTTACAGGTTGACAGTAGGTAGTGTATTCAAATACGTAAGTAACGATCATATCAGAGCGGTAAAGTTCATTCTCGTTCCGCTCAATCGAGCGAGGTATAACTCAAGAGGTCTAAAATTATCAGCAGATCACATCGAACAATATAATGGACTTGAAACAATACACTGCGATTATAAAGAGCAGTGGAGCAGAGATTATGGCGTTCACATGAGACAAGAACAGGCGCGGCCGCCGCCAAGCGCGGAAGCTAATGATTTGGACATACTATTTGTGCCTGCCATCGCATGATGCAGTGCAGTTGTTTATTTACTCGGACAAAGGACAGAGTAACGATGCCATCCCAGCTTTACCGTCAATAGAGCCATTGGTAAAAGCTGCCCTGAAGCTTTAAAAGGAACATTACCCGTGGTGTGATATTGTAATATTGGGCAAAATAATGTCATCCTAAAACGACATTTTTTACAAATTGATCATTGCATCATGAGTCTTTTTGACAGGTACCTACATTATTAGTTAATATTAATTTATACAGGATAATCGAATGATATCGTCTGTACGAACGCTTTTGTCAAAATATATTTCCAGCGCCGTTCATAGTCCTAGTCCTACTTAGCGTAAATGTTGGAATTTCAAAAATCTTATTCTCTGCCTTAGCAGATTAAGGTAAAGGAAGGTCAAGAACATGTGGTTCCGATAGTTTTTAAATTCGTGAGGGGAGCATACAAATGGTGAGGTCGTTGCACCGCTTTTTGAAAGGGAGGGTTGTCACCGACGCGACATGAATTGTCGCCTTACGTGAGATTTAAAGTACCTACAGGAGGGCTCGGAGTTCCGTCAGGGGATGCTCACACGCAGGTGAAGGGCTTTGAGAAATAACGAAAGCGTTATAAATAGTTCAGTATTTCAGTTGTTACGAGACGGTAAAATGGCATAAGAAGTGAAACAGAGCGTCTAGTAAATAATTTCTAATTATACGCTCGTTTTAAATGATTTGCCAAATTAGTTGATTACGAATTAACGCCAATCTTGAATTTGAAAACATTATGCAATGAATTATGAATGTCCTACATTCTGTAAGTAAAACTTTAATTACCAAATTAGAAAAAATATAAAGCTATTCTTGTACCAACTTTTATGAAAAAAAGGTAAGTATAAAGATTTGATATAGGATTTTTAAGATTTGTTTTTTTCTTGAGAATGGCTTAAGAATTTGAGTGAAATTGTGGATGTGAGATTTTGTGATTTTTGCTTAAACAACACTATCGTATAAGGGGTAGCTTTTCCCAGAAGCTAGTTAGTAGGTGGGCAGAAGGTAGTCTTCCTGTGAGAAGGTGTAAATTTAGGCGATATATGTACTTGAAGAACATAAATATCGAATAGATAATCAATTCAAATGAACACAAACTTGACGTCGCCAAGTCGTCACGAGCTGTTTGTCCCCTTCTCAGAAATCACGAGTGACATTGTTTCCGGCATCGATTACATAAGTAAATCAATCAAGTTCAAATATCGCACTGTGTCCATCTTATTTTCTAGTTGAGACACTTGCATAATTGGAACGATTTGCACAGAGTGGCCGCATTGGGCACCGAGCTGAGAGCGCAAGCCGTTACGCAAACTAACAATAATCGATGCTTTGCCGATGAAACAGTGAAATCGATGTTTCGCCCGCAAGTTACCGCATCACTCGTCCTATATTTAATGGAATAACTTATCACTTTGATGCGCCATTCATCATGTACTTTCGTGTTCCACTTTACAAAAGGACTTCGACTTGTTTTGAGTAATAATGACAAATAGTATGCAGATAAAGATTGACGATTGATTATGATTGACTTAACTTGAATATAATTAATATTTTTTGCTCGTGTATTCAACCTTTAGTTTATTCCATTGGTTGAAATAATTTAATAATAATTCTCAGGCTTTTCGATTCGGCTGGCTCATTACTAATTTTAAAACAATTTCAAATGACCTACACAACCAAATGCGAACGGGGTTGAATCAGATAGTGGATGGGTGACAACTCCGTACCTTGGAAGCCACGTTCAGGCGTCGTTCCCGGTTGGTAGGTTGGTTAACTAAGCTTCCTTCCGACCTGTACTGGATTAGCCTAGTTACTCTTAGGTTTTCCCAGCTATGAGAAGAGACCCTTGTTCGGTAGTGGGCCATTAATGGGACGAGGGCACTTGGTTAGTAATAGGTTGCAGGGGTCGTGCCGCAGCGCATACCCGTGAGCGTAATGTCTATTCTTATAATTGTACCACACAGGTAGCACACGATCTACGAGTACTTACCCTATAATGGCTGCATACTGCCGACCCTGTAACCCGATAGTGATGAGACTACTGATTCTTCTGTTTTCACATCAAAACGGCTAAACCGATTTTAAATTTTGGTAAAGAAATAAATTAGCCCTAGCCGGCCTACATTTCATTGCAAAAATGAAATTTGAAGTGGTTGAAATAGCGATGCAACAAATGACTATACAGAAATAATATTTTTTCAGTTAGGGATACAATTGATTTCATGTAACTATAGGTACCTATAATTTGAATTGAACAATGAGATACTAAAGATAAAAATTAAGTTAAAAAACTAAAACCCGACTACGGAAAAAAACACACTCTGAAAAGGATAAAACAAGAAAATTTTCTCATTTCAAAACAAATACATAGGTATACATGCAAAATGATGTTTATGGGACATAATATTTATATCTACTCTCTTCATAACCATTGTGATGTTAAGAGGATATCCGTGGTCGTATGCCACATTGCTTTAAAAGAAGTTTGTTGTTTTATCGATTTTTGAATTGATAGAATATTTGTAACTCAGTATGAATAACAAAACAATTTTTTTCTGAAATATTTGGCATACGACCACGGCTATCCTCTTAACATCACAATGGTTATGAAGAGAGTAGATATAAATATTATGTCCCATAAACATCATTTTGCATGTATACCTATGTATTTGTTTTGAAATGAGAAAATTTTCTTGTTTTATCCTTTTCAGAGTGTGTTTTTTTCCGTAGTCGGGTTTTAGTTTTTTAACTTAATTTTTATTTCTATTATTTTGGGGTAGTATGAGTAAAAATTTGGTGAATGTAGCTCGTTGGGTCTGGTTGGTAGGCATAGAAGATATGGAGGTGTGAATTTTTGATATTTATCCAGTTTATGTGAGCAAATCCGCGAGTAAAAGTATACAATATATATATTTTTAAAATGTGCTAATTATGCCCTTTAATTTGATACCAAGCACGGTATAATCAGAAATACTTCATTTTTTTATTCACGCCTTTTTGGCTTCCAGAGGGCGCCATAAGCAATTTCATAGAATTTTATGTAGCCTATAACCAGCGGAATTACGAGACGCTTCTAATGATACCCCACTTATCAAATAATAACCAGTAGTTTGAGGAGTTAGGGGGGAACAGATGAACATTCATACATACATACATACATACATACATACATACATACTCACATACATACCGGTCAAAATCATAACCCTCCTTTTTGCTTCGCCGTAGTCGGGTAAAAAAAGTTTAATTTTCAAATTTTAAGCTGCACGCAATAGCTAGAAAGTTGTAATGAATAGCAAATTGTGTAATAATTTAAGTTTATCAAAACCTACTTTGATAAGTCTAATTTAAACTATAATGGTCACGGTCATAGCACTACCTACTAACATTAAGCTACAATTACTAGATTGTAAAACCTACTAAACGATTGCATTGTTATAGACACATGCAACCATAACTAATAGACCAAATCAATTGTGTCATAATAAATCACTGAACTTGTAGATACCGTGTACCAATGTCAGTTAAATGTAATTACTTGATACCTAATATCTACTTTAGGTTTGGTATTGGTGTACTGGCATGAAAGCCCGGCTTGGTATTACCATTTTCAAAAGTAATGTGCATATTCAAAATTAAGTATATTATGTCGGCTGTTTGAATAGCATTCTTGGCTCTTCGGATGTCGGAGGGGGCCAGAGTGCTAGTCAAATTTGATAATTTGTGGTTAAGTTGTTTAACACGACGATGTGGTCGAGCAAAAACAAAGTCTCAAAACAATAAATAAATAATTAAGTAAAGCTGGTCAAACAGACAGCTTCAAACAGTCGCTGACAGTAGCTTAAAGCTGACGGCGGGTGCAATTGTCTTATCCAACAGCTAAAAACTGCTCTTGTACGACGGTCGATGAACTACTGCTTGAAGCTACTGCCACCAATTTCTTGAAGCAATCCATCCATAATACAAACTTGCGAATCTAGACGTAACCAAGGAACTCCAAAAGTTCGTTATCTCAAATGAACTTAGATCCAATCTGTTAGTATGCCCTTATTTAAAAAGTATGGTGTATTATCATAATGTATAATTTCGTTGTATTGACGAATTTGAGCAAAAAAGCCACGAATGGTTTTTTTTCACACCTAACCAGCTATTCACTTTACCTAGTTCCAACTCACTGCTTAATTAAATATTCTTAAAAGCTTTGGTTTATACGCAGAGATGTTAACGAGTCACACTGATTTCAATCAAATGAATTTTACGCTCGTTTGCTATCACCGTAAAGAAAACAAGAATGTTGGGCTACATGCTCGCGTAGTCGGAAGCGTGAGTCGGCGCCAGGAGCGTAGCGCTTCTTTTGATTTAGGGATCGTTCAAACCAAACTTATCGTCAGCTGCAGACTGGTAGCGAGCGTTAAGGTTACACACACTCGTAAAAGAGCAGGTTCGTCTTATTAGCATGATGAAGATAAGCATACCTACTACGCTATTGTTCATAAATGCCCTCACCCTGCGCCACAGGTATTGTGCGTTTATGTTAGGGTTCATGGAGAGTCTACTGACAATCAGCGGTTGACAACATGTTTGGTTTGAACGATGCCTTAATTGAACCACACAGAGAGCCGTACGGTACCAGTTGGTTTGCTACGCGACTATAATTCCTTGCGACTCTTATCTGGTAATACTATACAGCTCTATATTCAAGCTCATAACCAGCTTTTGCATGTCACATTCAATCAATTCAAAACGCGACTGGCCGTTCACGTTATACTTACACAAATGGAAGTAATTAGATCCAAACTTGTTAAATGTGAATAATGTGTGCGGTTTAAAACAAAACGTTTTATAATATGAACAACGTCGATTGATTTATCGCTTTGTACGATCAACGTTGTGGTAACGTAGTCTTGATCTTTTGATGTTGAACTTGTTACTGATAAACTCGATAGAACTATTATTGTTTTGGGCATCTCTAAGAGCATTACAGGTGACTTTCGAAGATAAGGTTTCATACTTTTTCTAAATTATAGTTGTTTGTGCATAATTTTAAAAATTTGAGAAATTTCGACGTCAAATCATCTGTGCGTTAGCTCGACGATCAAAACGTTTAACCGAAAATAAATTAATAATACGCAACAACATAGATAATATCGTTCACAAACAGGTACAATACAAGAGTAGGTAGGCAGACAACTTATTAGTGTTCCTTGGTGGTTGCGTGAACGCGTTCACGGCCGCATTGCCTTTGTCGGAGCCGCGTTGGGTGGGCCGCTCCATCCAGCGCTCCACATTGCACGCCGCAGGTACCTCGCTGGCCCCAACCTCCAGCGTTTTAGCGCACGATGCCTTCCTAAACAACTACAAATAATTGTACGAATCCTTCCTACTATCCTCCTTTACTTTGTATTTGCAATGACGTAATATTGTTCTTGGCAATATGATAACTATAGAATTTAAAAATCGAAGACCTTATTTCAGCCGAAGAACAACCATCTAGCACTAGCATCCACGCAGAAACAATAAGCTTAGTTTTAATTAGAAGTAAATGAAGTTACGATGACTGAAGCTTAGTAGGTAGGTAATAATGTTGTAATTAAAATTTACAGCTATGCTTATCGCGAACATTAAAATTAAGAGGTATTTGTTAAAATATAATATATAGCCGACAAGAGAGAACATTAAGTTCTGCGATCTATCATAGTTCGGCTCCCAATAAGTACCAAGAATATGAATCAGCCCTAATATATAACGTAGTAATAAACACAAACAATTTTGAATTGTTCTATCGTAGCAACATGGCGCTTTGTCTGGGAAATAAACTAGACACAGATAATTTCTGTTGTCTTTATAGCCAACCGGTATTATGAGTCAGCCGTGATTGTTTAATTCACTGCTGCACTGCTGCTAAACGTGTCACAGGGCTAACACTAAGTATAAGTTGTTAGTACATACCGGTTACTAGATTTAAGTACATTACACGTACTTTTGTTCTTAACTAAAATGGTGAAATTAAACCAATTGTCACACATCAATAATAATTTTATGGTTTGACAATACATATATTATTTCTTATATTTTTTTTATAAATCTTCGTCAGTCTTTTGCGTTATCATATTCTGGAACATGCTTGAACTGGATTTTTTGTAACACTTTCTTCTCGCCTGAAAATCTTCTCTCGTCTCCTCAGCTTACCTCTTCTCCCTTTATCTGATCTCTCCTCATCTCAACATTTCCTGAACAACACAAAGGTTATTTTTAATTTACAATCAAAAATACAGGTATAATCAATCATTAAATCGGCTTTTTAACCGACTTCAAAAAAAGGAGGAGGTTCTCAATTCGACTGTATTTTTT
>LGAG01000038.1:1327826-1340413 GCA_001278395.1 Lerema accius | reverse complement strand
TTTACTTAGCAAGTTTTAAATGGCTTATCTCTACGTGTTCGATCATTTACGACAGATGTAATTGTCGGTAGTAAACTCAGACAATGAATGGTCATTCTATGTTCATTGAATTCATGATTGAGCTCAGTTAACATTAAAGGTATTGATTGATAAAAGCTTCTGCTTCTATTCTTAACATTTTTTTAGAGATGAATACAAACACTTTAACAACGATTACCTACATTATTTTACATTTTATCCCATAGCATTATTAATGATGAGTGTGTAATACTAAATCTTTCATACATATGTGGCAAATACATGGTACATCCAAATATATGCTTCAAAAGAAGCGACTACACGTCACCTAAACTAGTAGATAATCGCGGGGGCATGTACCTGTTGCGTTGCGCGCTCCTTTCATGGAATATTCTTCTTGTTATAGAGAGCACACGACACAATGCGGGTTTATCTGGACGCATTATGAGAGGCATCTCCGCTTCAGATCGCGCGATAATGCTCGTCGTCGTCGACTCACAAAAGTGTATGCCGAGGCGCGCCGAATCACGACGCACTAACGCGACGGCGCGGGCGCGGGCGCACCGCACCACACCGCACCACACGGGCGGCATGCAGCGTGCGGCATGCGGCACCACGATGTAAGGTGATCTCGAACCAAGTTGACCTTTGTGCATTACGGGCAACCGCTGTCGATCGTCTTTGTCTCGACGCTCGCTTGTCAGCGTCCTCTCGAGAAGGAACTGTGTTGTCTTTCTCCAAAAGAAAGTAGGCAGACCGCAGAGATATCGCTGTAAGCATTGTTCAGACTTCGAGTTAATTCAATATAGTGCTGCTGTCTATCGAACGCCATTTTTGTTTAGCATTTCAATAGCTCTTATTGTGTTCACTGTTTGAAGCTTTGAACGGCGAGCAGGTGTGTCTTGGGAAGTTAACCACTGGCTGCTTCGGGATTTTTGTTCAATGAGCTTTTTACTTTGAGAAATATTTATGTTGCTTTGTTTATTTTATTGAGATTTTTATTGCCATATGGTCATGGGTTAAACTAAAGAGAATTATTGTTGTTCCATGAAGAGTTTTAACAAAAAAAATTATGGTTGCAAAGTTTATAAAACTCCGTCTAATTTTAAACTCACTAGAGTTATAATATATGCCTTCATGACTTATTATGTTAACAGACTGATAAATTAAACATATCTTTTTATATATTCTATAATATAGTACTTAAATTCTACATGTATACAAGAAGATAGATAAAGCTTAATTATATTTTCATATGAAGCTTTAAACTTCACTAATTTCTTTCATCGTTAGATACCGATTACACTTACGATTATACGTTTTCTGTTGCTTCATTTTACAAGTTATTTTACCACATTGCGGCTCGCGGCTGTAGTAATGGTTTATTTAATTTGATCAATGCATGTACACAGATTATGTTGTTATGGCAACAATTACCGAGAGCATCTAATGAATTAGGTGTACCTTGTACTTTTGTTGTTACGGAATGTATAGGTAGTAGAAAAACAACAAGAAATTGCTTATTGATTCATGTGAACTAAATATGTAGGTATAATATGCGAAACATGTGTCAATCTTTTATCGAAGCATTAATTAGCTTTGACATCAAAAAAGTTGTAGTTGTTGTCATAAAAACAATCGTAGACAAATTGACGAAACTCGATACTCTTTCCATAAATTAACCCCATTAAATAGATCCCCATACTATACATTAACACAGCAATCTGATAGAAAGCGCTATGTAGTCTTTGAAGGAAGTTAGTGAGCTATTGTGAACAATAAAACGTTAAAATTCCGACGGGGCTTATCGATGGTCACCCGTTTCAAACGAGTGATGAAAAGCCGAGATGTGTCATCGAAAATAAGCCGAGAGAGTTTTACATGTTTGTCAAACGCAACGTCTTTGTGGGGACGTGAGATCGTCGCCTTGATTCGTGGCCGTGCATCTGAATAAAGGCTTATTAACTTCATTCACATGCTTATGAACAGAGGCCTTATCTCTATAGAAACGTAACGTAACACCTACATATATATTCTTACTTATGAACGCACATACATCCTCTGATTTTATTTAAGGTAACCTCTCTACATTTACATATACATAGTAAGTCCGTGTATCTTTAAACATAAAGAATAATTAAAAAAATGTATGTAAAAATGCTTTTAGTTATTATTAACAAAATAGGAAAAGTGTAATAGATCACCCTTAAGGGCAGGTTTATTTGGTACGAATTTTTTTGCGCCCACGCGTGCCGTACCATGTGGGATACGCACGGCAGCCGCAACGAAAGTTTTTGTGACGTCTTATAATCACACAGTGCTTATTATCTGTCGAAATAGGTGACTTCGTCTAACTTTGTTTCGGCTTCAATTGGAGGATAAAGTTTTAGCTTGTAATTTTTTTACACAAGCTCTTGATCACCATATCGTGGTCTTAGGTCTGGCGTAAGACAAACTTTCGTCGCCATAAATCCCTCCTCTGATCTGCATTGCAAAAGCTTGCTAGAGTATACTCTAGGTCTTATAAAGTTGCGAAGAGAGACTAGATTGCGAGACAGATATATAAAGAAATAACGCTCATTAGCTATAACTAATCCTTATAATTTTATAAAATTAGTAAATCAACCAATTCTTTTCTACTGGGTACATATAATTTCCGTAAAGTAAAAATTAAAATAAATAAAATTCACCAACACTCTCTCTCTGTAGCTCTACCTGTGCCTCGAAACGTTAAATGACAGGATCGCCCATTTTAATTATACCCGAAAACAAGGTGCCATTAATCCTTCCATTAAAAGTGAAACAAGGGTAGGAAGGCAGATCGCAGATGACGCTCGACCATCGGCCACAATCCAAACCAACAGATGGACCAATTTCACTCGTGTCACCTCGCCGGCCTTCTCGTACACAATTTATAACGGCAACCAAGGAAACGGTCAGCTGGCATTTTTTTTTTTAACATCGAGATCTGTTATACGATCGTCTCCTTTGCTGACCCACATGGCCTATATGCACTCAAATTTCGTGTTTCGATGCAGAAACATAGCGACAAAGTAACAATTTCACATAGCACAGTCTACAAACATTGTTTGTTCGGATGTCAAGGACGTCAAATACTGATAAGCCGTACGATTGATAAAGCTTGCGTTTGTTTAGGTTCCACATACACATATTACGTTGTATGTTTGTAACGTTCAAACATTTTAATACAAGTTTTAATTTTTCACTTGCCTTTAAAATTTAAATAATGCTTAGTAGAATCTAAATGCAATAAACCTATATTATATTACTTCTACCCATTATTTATTTTCCCATATTAAGCTTTGTACATTAAGTACATATAACAGACAAACAGCAACATAACATAATAGCAGTAGGTATATCAGTAAGCACGTGTGCAGAAGACGGCCATAAAATTGAATAGCTATTTAATTCCGTGATTAAACCTCGAGAGTGTAGTCATTTTAACATTTTTAACGTGCTTAATATTCGCATAATTTGGTCACGCACCCAAATAAAGCCGTGTGGCCACTGAACGACGGGCGACGAGCTACGAGCCTGCAGCCCACATCGAGCGCGGCCGCGACAAGGGATATCTTTCTGAGGTACGAGGTATTACATGAATGTGTAATCAGAGAGTTTATTGATCGCCGCAAGATTAACTCCACTTCGCATTGTCTGACTTGGCACGTCTTAAATTTTCCCTTTTTGTGCCAATAACTTAAGGAATTCACGAATTAATTTTTTTCTTCACCTTTATGAATGTCGCCGTTTATCACATCAGGAAAGAATTATTCCTCTTTATGTCTCGCTTTCGTAACTGCTTTTCAGATGTAAATTATTGTGCTTTATGACTATCTGATGCCTAAAACAGAATTTATTTATAGACATCACTGCGTGTTCGTTCGTATTTTGACCTCATTATCTATTAAATTGAATTAAGGAACTGAATACGTATTAACTTAACAATATATAGGTATGGGTAGAAGCACTCCTAATGTTAGTGTAGGTTAATCCTGTTGATTAATGTTAGTAGACCTGTTAATAATCGTTAGTATTTGTCCCACTAGAAGTTGGTCACAGATACGTTGCTTGCGTGATGGTCGTATCTTATAAAATTATATAGTGTATTCAAACTATTGTTAAAGTACAGTAAACAGCTACGTAAATTTTTCGTTGCTTAATGGCGTGTATTCAGAAGGCAATGAATACGATAAATTATTATTATCATTGCACTTAAAATGGTTCCCATAGCAATTACGTGATTCGGGGATGGTATACTATCCTTTTTTATTGAAATGTGTGATGTGTAGGGGTGTGGGGGTCCCACGTGGCATCCTGCGCCCCCGCACGTGCCTATCACGAGGCCGGAAGTGTCGTCGCAGTCGCAGTTATTGTGACCTTCGCCAATATCTATATGCTGAAATTACTGTGTCAACTGTCATCTCCACTTGCGTTGTTTTTTTTTGCGTCGATAAAAGTTAAAAATCACTTTTTCACAACATTTTCTTAGTTTTATATCAATAGGTATATACATATATCTACTTATATACAGGTACATGGTCACGTGGAGTATTATTATTAATTTATGACAAAAAGAGAAAAATTTTAAATGCACATTTTCATAATAATAAATTGTATTTTACAAAGAATTGTTAAAATAAGTAAAAATAAATGATCTCCTTAAATACAAGCAGAGACAAAAACAAAGGTAACTGTTTAACGTAAACATACAACTTGCTTGTATTAATCCAGACACAGCAATAGGAATAAAACGAAATACTCGGTTACCAACTGGAATAGATCCAGTTCTTTCGTGGCGTGTCACAGACCTGCTGGGTCAATTGCACTTTGCGAATAAATTCCTTTACCTACACTTGTTTATAGCATATAGAACCCAAAGTTCGTTGGCCTTATATCCAATTAAAATTTGGGAGGCAATTAAGCTTTTAATGGAAGCTTTATAGATCGTTTCAGGACAATTAGCTTCACCATCTATTTAATGTATTCTTGCAATGTTACATAACATTACATTGTTAAATTATTCAACTTTGTTTTTAATTATAAGAACAAGTTAAACAATAAAATCGAGATCTAACGACTCTGCCAAATGAATAGTTAATTCTGGGAAAGTTAAAGGTGTAAAAAATAATCTAATAAAAAGCAGCAAGTAGGCGAAGTAACAAAATAAATTCTAAAATAGGTAATTAAGGAACCCCCACACACGCTTGGTCAGCCCATTGCTATATTGGATTCATCATAAAAAAGTTTTATAAATTTTTACTTGTTTTCCAGGTTCGTCGATAAAGTTCGGTTAATGACATGTCTCGTAATCGAAATTATAGAAATACACTATGATTTTCGGACAGATGTTTAGACGTCGCTGCGACCATGTCCGTCCTGTTGTATAACGCTATAATTCAATATATTTGCATAGGAACTGTTGACAAAATTGTGCAGATAAGAAAGACAGGTTAAGGTTGGTTATCTCAAGCGGGGACATCCGCACGTCTTCGGAGCTCGGACGTGCGCTATCGAACTAGCACGCTTCTGAATATCACATCCCCGATCACGACCATACTTGAATATCGGTCACCACGTGATAAAATTTAATATTCAACATTACTTTGTATCATTCTCTGAAAATATAGGCATATTAGATATCTGTTATCTAAATCAATTAATACTATCTTCTTTAAATGGTATCTTTGTAATTATGTACTTATATAAAAATTATTCACCCTATGTTTGTCTGATCAGAGGTTGAGAATGGCTGAAGCAATTTGGCATTTGTTTTTTTCATTTGTATCCAAAAATATTTATATAAGAAGATGCAGAGCTTAAGAGCCTACACTTGACCCACATACTTGTATCTCTAATGATTTTTAAACAATCTTTGATAGTCTACAAACATCTAAAAAATAAAAAAAATACCTGATGTAATCAAATCGTCTTGCAGTTTTGTAAACTTGCATGTGTAAAGTGTTACGCGTAGACTTTTCCATACTTGCAAATAAATCCTTAAATTGAAAGAAGCACTACATTATTCATTAAATTACATTGTTTGTTAGGTGATATAAAGTATCACGCTGCGATTAATAAAAACATCTTTATTACAAGTTATCGATTCTTTGAAATTGATGATATTGTCTGTTGACGATACAAAGTAACACGTTTTGAAGAACGTGCCAGCCGAGTTACAAAATCATTCTGCGCAGTTCAGTGAATCAGCATCAAACGAGACGTCGCTGAATAAGCTAAATGAAAGGGCATTCGACAGAATTGAGAAGAAATCGATGATCTAGCATCTTAGCCGGCTCATTGTCTTAGAGCACGTCAACAGGTGTAAAGTATTCCTGTGTAGTTATAGAAGGTAGCTTACTAAGCATTTAGAAACGATTTTACTTGAATTTGTAGTCTGTGGTCTTTAGTATTACGGGTATGCATTCAAAAGTTTTGTGAACTTGAGAGTATTAAACATAAGGAACATTAAAGACAAGACACATCGAAGACAAGAAAAACATTAAAGAAAGGACAGTCACCAACGCCTAACCGTTTGTTTACTTCTAACCTTGACATGACATGATGATAAAGGGTCATTGTTGTCCAGCGATGTTGAAGATGAACAGCATAAAAACCCTGCGATATGTTGGTGAGGAATTAAGAGGATATCTTCTGCTAGATAGGTATAACCTCAGTACACGAACAAGAATATATAAATATAACAAGTTCTAATATAAATTACAATAAATATAACGATACAATAATTTTAAATAAAAAATCTGCTATTTATAAGCATATACGCAATCGGTATTAAGTTTTACCAACTTATCTTGGCGTTGGCAAGAGTAACAAAGCAAATCTGTACCTGTACACATCTCTGTTTGTCATGGTTAACTGGAAACACAACAGTGTGATTGTTCCACCTTAAAGCTTGAACAATAACCTGTTTCAGAACGGGCGTCGGATTTTTTCCAAAATGCTCTTTCATTCGCATTCAAAAGCTTAATGGAATTTCGCGTTGCGCCATTCGGCGTATTGTACAACGGCGCGGAATGTGGATAAAATCAACAACGCACTAAATCACACATACCCGAGTTTTCAATAGGTTGTTTAGAAAAAAATATATATATTCTCATCAAATAACTTGTTACCAGATAAATATGGAGAAAGCTTGTCCTAATCCATCTTTTACAGTAAAGACAGCATTGGACTACAATTTTATTTATACAGTATTGTACAGTTTGTGGTAAGTGTGGTGTGTGCAAGGTGCAGGTAGTGTCAAGAAATAGGTACGAACATAAATCTGTTAGGTTCGAGGTGGCTGCGCGATGTTCACGCCTACAGACTTGGTCGGCGCCCGCAACAGTCGCAGCGTGCGCATGCGCCGATCTGCACGTTCTTAGCATATCTGAATCTGTCTACAAGCGGCGGCGCACCACCACTGCCTGATATGGGCAAAAATTGAAACACGGAAAGCACATATCTGAGTAGGCCTCTGCCTACACATAAAACGTTTCGTGCTTTCTTTATGTTTCGCCTGCGTAAGGCGAGGAAAATAAAATCTCATGACCGATCTGAATTCCAATCCGAGCTTGTTCCGAAGGTGTATTAAACTTTCGATTACATTATGCTCGAAATTTACATACCTATTGTCTATTTTAGGCAACGTTAACAAAAACTAAATGCGCTATTGTAATATCATACGTTAAGGCATTTGAATTCGATACGTATTTGAACGTGAAAGTATTTGCGTGAATGCGCGGTCGGGACAGGTAATGTAGGAGTACATAAAAACCGCATAGCATGATGTAAAGATTTTGCGCAGCACTACCTGCTGCCGTAATCCCACGGCCTCGGCGCCTTAACAGGTGTGCACCTGAGAGTAAACGCGCTTTTTCATTAAGTACCTCTATACAATCAAACAAAACGATCGACATGCTCGCATAAGAATGATGCCCGCGGACCATTCATCGTTCGACGAGGAATTCCTTTATGTTCGTTGATCGCTCCTTACGCTTTTATTATTAATAAAGCGATTCATTACTACCTTAATGACATCATCCTTAACGCGGGTTGTTAAGAGCTTCCAATTTTTATTGCTCATAAAAGGTTTGATATAAGGGATTGGAAAATATTCAAATTTTCCTGTAGTGCGATAAAGATCAATTTTAAATATTATTTCCATCACTATGGAGTGTTAAAGACGTATATGTCCCTATTTGTTAGAAATTCGTTATTTTTTCTTATTTCCTTCCTAAGGTACGAACACACCACTACTAGGCATCGTTGGGAGCGGTCAGATGATTATCTACGCAACCATATTTTTAAACCACCACTTAGAGAAGAAGAGACCTTTCATCTTATTATAGCTGAATTTCCTTTAAACATCTGTAGACTGCCATAGCCAATGTCGTAACATATTGTAACTCGCTATGCGTACAAGAAATATGAGAACGTGATTATGCCATTGATTATTGTCGATTTCAATACTGTTATATCATGATTTGGTCAAATATTTGATGAGTTAACACACGTGATCCGCGGCCTGAAGGCATGCACTAGACTCAGTAATCACGTGTTGTTCATACATTCTAAGCGTTGTCAACAATATCATGTGAAATAGATGCAGGTTTTTGACCCCGTATTCTTCCTAAATACTTATTGACAAAACATTGGAAAAAACACTGCTGATCAATTGAATTATAAACTCATTTATCGGAAAATGAAATCTGTTGCAGAAACAATATTTTGTGATTTTTTTTAGTAGGTTTTCGTTTTTTAGGGTTTCGTTCCTTTTCGTTTTTATTACATTGCTACTGTAGATACTAAATAGTGGTCTGCTTAAAAGACTCGGGATACCAATGCATGAAATTTAAATTTTATCGAAGACATTTTTCCTTAAAATTGTGAAATGTGTGATCCGGCAACCTTGAACAATTCGGATAAGATAAGTATCTATGTGTCTATGTGTGATATAATATTCCAGGCTACATATTTACATTTACTCAAGGATCTGTGAAATATCTTAAATAAACACACCGACAAGTCGCACTATTAGCTTTATACCATTTTATCGATAAATTTGTTCTTGATTTACAGAACCCATAAAGATAAACGTAACCTTGATCTAAACTTGTTGAGATATTAGAAAATACGTACGTGGAAGTACAGGAACATTGCTTACCCATATAAAACTTGTAACCATCACAAAGAAGATCGACTTCCCACGCAACTTTCTCACGAAATCTGCAGATGGCTTATTGTGAGTAATAAATAAATGAATTGAAAGTCCATTTCGTTACCTGCAAATCCTTTAGCAGATGAATCTATTTTAAATTATCACACGAGTGCTTATTGCTTTTAATAGAATGACACAAATATCTAAGTAAGTATATTATTTCTTTGCTTATCTATGAAAAGTCATTAGGTAGGTAGGTATTAATTAGATACAAAATTCGATTCGACATTAAATTTCGTCATCTAAATTAATAACTGAAATTCCTGAAATTATCAAATAGCAATGTTTCTAGTGTGTATATTTAAACAAAGGCTTAAATTATACCAACGCGAAGTGAGGGCAGGCTGGTTTTACAAAATTTAGATGCATTTGTTATAGGAGGGCTGGATTACTAACAATTCACTCCAACATGTGAAACACGTAGAAACTGTAGGTACTATTTACTATAAACCTTAACAAAATACTTCATTGCGGTGGGTCGTGATTCAGCAGAAAATAATAAAATATAAATAGTTGAGTGATATACGCAAATTAAACACTAATTACCTACCAACTAGTCCTGGCAGTAATAAAACAAACCTGTTCAATAAAAGAGAAACAATTACACTAGAAAAGTAACTAAACCGATTAGAGTAAAAGAACAGATTTATTTTCTAATTAAAACGGGTGTGTGGGTTGATTTAGGCGTACATTGTGGTGTCGGCTGGTTGCGCAGGCGCACCGTGGCAGGCCGTTATCGACGTCGGCCGATCGCGTCGTGTTAATTACTTTCATTAAGGGCAATTGTCCTGCTCAATCGGGCTGATCAGTCAGTTTGCCGCCGATCGATATATCCACTCACTGCCATGAGTGCACGCGGCGATTGAGATTTGTGTCGCAAAGGTGACTCAAACAGGTCACAGAACAATTTAATTGTAAATCTAGCTAGCAGACATGTCCATTCGTGTTTAGGTACCTGTCGTCATTTCCATAGCCATAAATTCAACTCCGTAATGTTTATTACTTGTTTATTTCAGTTAAACAATAGAGCATTTTGATCAAAATTCTATCTTTTATTCATTGCGACGAAAAATTTACTTCATCATCAATTTCTATAACAGCTGTCTCATTTCTGGATCTTGATATTCTGTCGAAATGTGTGGGGTACAGGAACAGTCCACGCTGGCAGAGTGCGGATTGGCAGACTTCATACACCTTTGAGAATTTAATGGAGCACTCACGGGTGTGCAGGTTTCCTAACGATGTTTACCTTCACCGAAGCATGTGTTAATTAGTCTCTAATACGCATTTTTTTTATTTGAGTTTCATGCCGAGTTCTAACTCAGGAATTTCTGTTCGGGAATCCAACGTTCAAACCACTAACCTTTCACAGCTTGAATGTTGGTAAATACCAATTACTTTATCTTTTACCACGGAATAGTTTTTATCAGCTTAACTAATTGCTATGGCACATTAAACACCTTACAATATTGATTTACTGTCCACACAAAACGTGTAATTAAAACAAATTCAGGAGTTGGATGTGAGAAATGTGTAAAACTATAAATTATTAGAAAGACTATACCATTATGTTTACTTACAGATACAGTGTTACGTAGGCGGGTAGCGAACGTTAGCGGCAGAGGCACACGTGGCTCGTTGCTCGCGGGCATTCGATTAGTACTCAACAAAATGATATGTTAATGGGCTATCGGGTAACATGGTTTATTGTTCGCTTGCTTGCGCTGCGTCGCCGCCGGTGCAGGCTCGGCCGCGCCTCCGACGTCGATATACACTCGCTTCGGCTTCCGTTTCCACTTCTCACTTATCATGCTCTTTCATATCATAAACTAGCCTTCGTATATCGAATACAATATGATTTTTTTTCTAATAACTTTGTGACGTTTGAGAACATTTGCAGGTACCCACCCTTCTTAGATTTGTTCCTACATTAGCCTAGCTTAGAAATTAGCACTAAAATGTTATATTTTTTTATCAATATACTGACACATGACAAAATGGTAAACAATATTCAATTTTTGTTTATAAGTACTTATAAATTTAGGAATAATTTACTTTCTCCTTAACGTATGATGATATATTATCATCATGATACACCATGTATATTCAGCAATGAATTTACAATAATTTCTGCATATTAAGTGCAGCCAATGTTCTAATTAACAAATAAGTAGTTATACTTGTAGGAGAGAAATGAAATAAATGGTGCAGTGATGACAGCTACAGTAATGGCAAATAAGGAAAAAATAAAGTATATATTTTTTCCCCAAATAAATTGCAAATCTAATCATCAAATATTAACTGCCTCGTCTAGGTAGCTACCCCATACTGTCTTAATATATCGGGTAAATATGATAACTTAAGCCCCAATTGAAACGTCTATATTATGGAGACAATGTAGGTATATTTTAACCGGTACAATTGTTTACAAAAAAAAAATTATTTTAGGCATTATTAAATTTCATGTATGGTACGGTACGTAACATATCAATTTAAGAAAAAAAATTGTTTTATGGTTAAAAAATAAATCCTTCATGATGTAATAGAACTGCTTTAAATGCTGTCATCACATTAATCCTATGCACTGAACTTCAATATTATATTTGAGCTGTTATCTGGCGGAAACAAAAAGATTTTCCTGGGTAAAATATATCCTGTATATATCTTATATTATAGGGATAAATGCATATCATACACATATGAACAATTTTTGCTATGGTGGCGTTTCAATAACTGTAGTTAATAATTTGGCTGGTCTCTTATTAAAGTATCTCGACAACAGCTCCACCTACCGAGTCCAACTGTGGCTCGAAACTATACTCGGTGCCTCTAAAGACTTCACAAACATTTTAGTGCAATTAGTCTAGCCGCTTGGAAGGAGTTCAGTGACAAACACATGTACCCTGTCTTTTTATATAAGTATTAAGATAATCTAGCTCTTTTTAGAGACAAATACACTACCATTAATTTAGATAGTAATGGACTAATGGTGATGGTTTATTAAATAAAAAACTTTTTAAATATTTGCCTACTTAGTTACCAACCACCTCTTGAAATACACAATGTGTATTTAAAAATAAATTTAATTAATGTAACAAACCTCATGAGTATTCATTGTACACTATTGACAATAAACAAACGATATGTAGATAAACCGTAACTATGACCTCATACTAACAACCGTTAGATTACAGTTTTTTAATAAACTAACATAATATGTTAAACTTCCCAACAATCTTCTAACGATTTCCTACTTCACTATCGCAGTAAAAATATAATCGACATGTGAATATTAGTGAATAATGGCGGTATCATAGATTGAAGACGC
>LGAG01000038.1:1297801-1324211 GCA_001278395.1 Lerema accius | reverse complement strand
CGCCTGCTCTGTCCATATCACAACGCAATATTTGGCTTTCAATTTTGGCAAACAACTTGTCTGTATTATTGTAGAAACAAATACTTAGATAAAATCTCAGACAGAAGCAATGTTTCTTATTATTTTTACATACCTACACTTAAATCCGGGTAGGTAATTACTTTGTTACAAATTGAAAATCAATTGTATTTCTTTGCTTAGGCCTGAACCTGCCTAAATCGTCAATGAAAGGCGGTCGATGGCTACCAGAGCGTAATACGATATTTATTGATTCCTACCGGAGCGTCGGTTAATGAATGCGGAGCACATTTCATGATTTCTCACGATACCTTTGGGAACGAGATTTTTTCTCGTTTCATTTCTCTTGGCAAACAATAGATCACTGAACACGGATGGAGGGTTGGAAGTGCGTCGCCGCCGCGGTGCGCCGGTGCCACTGCCACCGATATTGTTCAAGTAGGTACGAGTAATGTGTATTGGTTGTTAAAACCTAACAATTTAATGTACTTTGTACACTTAACTCTTCTAAAGTAAGTACTAACATGCAAAAACTCAGTAAAGTTAGGTTTAATGTAAAACTTTATCTAGATTCACAAACAAAAACATGCAAGTTGATTTGCACATTCACAAAATTTTTTTTTTCTTTCCATAACTGATTTGTAATGCCAGTCTTCATTAGGGGTAGTGCACCGCTCTCTCTGAACTCTTTTAGGAATACACATAGTCAAAAATACATGTCGGTATGTATTTGATGAAAATTTAAAAATTGTTACAAGGTTATATATATACTCATCATATAGATAAATTAAAATGAACAAAGCTAGTAAAAATTTGTTTGAAAAAGGATCAAGGATAATTCAGTTTTATCCTGGAGGGACACAAAGCTAAAGGTATAATAAAGAAAATCTGTGTATTTATTTAAATAGATACCTACCTGTAAAAAATGTATTGATACCTGATCGAGTTACAGAGCATAACAAAATAATATCATCCCGATTCCGGCCAAAATAAAAGAGGCAAACGGAAGCTGCTACCTGTCTCGTGAGAACTGACAGCGGATGTTGCAAAAGGTGTCCCGTTTTTGTACCAACACATTTATACTATAAATAGAAAGTGGAGTAGCGACTCCTCTAATGTTAAACAGGACAAGCAGTAAAAAATGTAATTTAAATTAGTTGAAAGGAATATTAAAATTTGTTTTTTTTTTTTGGCTCGAGTTTTTGTCTGTAAAATATGCAAATTTAATTTGCAAAAAACAACTGAATAATAAATGTCTCATGAGAATAATTTTATTATAATGAAATACGTTAAATGTGTTTATTATTATGTATGTTATGCAGTATCTTTATTATAGTAAACAAAACTTTATTGTCATGCGAAAATATAAACAATTGGGACTAAAATATAATGCAACATTGCCAAAAATGTACGGAGAGACAGGTGTTAATTTGCTAGACATGTATTTTATTATTGCCTATATCCGTCTCAGCGTACTTAACCTGCAAAATGAAACATTTCATTATTACGAGCTTTAAGATTACCACCCATATATCCGTGTGAACACTCACTAGCTACACCTGCTACGCGGTCGCAGTAAAAAGTAGCAATAAAAACACTACGCTTTAGAGAAAACAAACTGTGTTTCACACCAATCGCCACGGGTTTATTCAAATGAATTTTTTACACTTAATGTATATATTTTAAAGGCAAACCTAATAATATTTGCATTGCTTAAACATGACTTTACAAATTTATTTTATCAGCAGTTCAATCGTGCTTACGAGAATACTAGACGGTCATCGGTCGCTTCGCTTTGAAAAACATTTTATCTACTGTAAGCTGAAACACAACCGTTTTCAGGAATTAATCCACGAGGATACTAACTCCACTAGAGTACTAACTCTACTTATAATTGTGAAAGTAGCTTATATACGAGTACACTACCACGTTGTTTCAAGGCACATTGGGAAAGGGATCTAGGACAACTGCTGACAAATATTACTACACGTAGGTACTTACTTTTAACTTTAATAATATAAGGTTATGCTTGACGACATCCCCACCTAATACTTAATAAGTGGATATGAAGTCTATAATGTTGAGCGTATTAACATAATGACACATAAACCCCAACCAAAAGTTCCTTTAAAATCGAGCAGGAGCGCCAAAACGCGACTATTCAGAGTACCCTATGAAGCACGGAAGTACCCGAATAGGTACAAACGTCGTAAATATTCGTGCATGCAACTACCGACCACGCCCGAAGTGGTTAAACTCGGTCGATCACTAATGATTGACACAAGCGGTCAGTTAGGTCGACCTGTAAGCGCTAATCGCAATAATTGTTATTAAATTCGATGCTATATTACTAATGCTGACTATTAAGTGTATTCACGTAATTAAATTAAACTGACGAGATTTATCGGAAAAATATTTTCTTAGCAGTCATCTCCCGCTCCTAATAATAATTTTGTGTAGGAAATGTAGGAAAATAACCTGAGCCCCCTTAATTTTTTAAATCGGTCTGCCAAAACTTGCCATTTACATGATACAATACTACTTATAGCGAGTAAGTCTTCGTAATTAGGAAGCCGGTTTAGTAATTTTTCTAAAGATTAAAATTTAATACGGTTTTCCAGAGGTTAAATCATTATTAGTTAATTATTTAAGGAATTAGGTATTTCTTTTATCTATGGAGTTTCTGAATGTTTTCATTTAAGATAACTATAGCTCAACTCTTACAATTGTAATAATAGAAATATTTTAAAACCTACTTCCTACACTCACAATAGCCGATCACGGCATTATCGCCGGTATTTATATCCGGAACCCATTCAATACGGTAGAAAGTTCAGTGACCTTGATGTTGTTATCTGTATCATAATAAGGTATTAACAATATAAAAGCAATCTATCATTTGAAATTAATATGATCAGTGATCGGCGCGGCGGCGGTAGATATCTGCATAGCTGGGCGGAATGGCGGTTAATCAGGTGGCCCGTTATTTTACATTGTGCTCGCCGTGAGTTCGAACCCGACGGAACAGGTTGCTCCAATGACAAAGGAGCAGATTCCATCGTCCGCAATCCGCGTCTGCGAGCCCCACATTATAAATAGTCCCTCTAAATAATCCGTTGTAGCACGTCACTGTGGCGCCCACCAACGTCGATGTAAGCCCCAATTTTTTAATTCCTCTAATGCATTCTCGTTGGCCGCCATAACAATCAAGCTTAGTTGATATGAAGCCGCGTCGACACTAGCCAATGTGGGTCGTAAACGGCATTACGAGTTCACTGTCGTTCTGCACGTAGTCATTTATTTTAAACCATTTAAGGGACTCCTTTTATGATAGTTAACCAGTACTTCCCACAGTCCTACAATTATTAAATGGCTGAAGTCTAATCATAACTGTACTTTTGAGCACAATCGAGTTTCATTTAGAACAAGGATCTGCGCGCCACCTGCGCCTGCGCATAGGCGGCCGGCGCTCGCCGTCGATACTTTACTGCCAACCGGAACAATAGAACGAAAGCTAGCAATACTATTGTTGTTCCAACACGTGGTGCTAACAAACCACGCAACCACCTGATTTAAATTACTTTATGAGTGCATTTCCTTATACGTGGTGTTAAGACAGACTTGTCGTTCACACGACAACATCTGCTTCATCAATGCCGGCGTCTCATTATAACAATTGAAAACAATCCCACAGGATTTAAACAAAGTAATGAACAAAAACATGACAACGCAAAAACGAGGTTGTACTTTTTCGTCCTAAAACAACAGGACATAGGTAGACCGGTACTAATAGTTTATGAAAAATATTATAAAAGAAAGTTGAGTGAAACAGAAGAGACAATTTTGTAGTAAATCACTACTAATTCGGTATATCAAAAGATACCATGAGGTGATTATACACCATTTTAAAATAAATGCTTGTAACGCCCTGACAAAAAGGGTTAACCCTTGTGGCGGAAATTGATTTAAATAACGCTATTAATAATTTTAATATAACACCCAGCCACCATTGTTTTTTGTTGGCATTCAACCTCATGTTTTAATAGATTATTTCCTATGGACAAATTTACTTTAGGGCAGATCGTGGAGTATTCATAGAGTTTTTGATAATTAAAGGTTATAGTTTTATTAATTTTTCAATAATAAATATTGGTTTAAGGTTTTAAAATTTTAATTATAGAGTCTTAGTTTAAGAATTTTATTTAATATGTGTGTTGTATATTTCCTTTGCTTTTTGTTTTATAAATGGTAAATATGATGTTAAGTAAATATTAAGTAATAAACGTCATCGCGTCCATGATATATTTTGATTTTAAGTCCATAGGTGACGATGAACTATTATCGTGTTTCACATATTTACCTAAACTTTGCGATAGACCAGTAACTAAAATTATTTGTCTTTATAAGAAGGTATATTTAATTACTTACATATTAAGATTTTCGCGGTCTACAGATACTAACAATTACTTTGAGTTAACAATAGTTTGCAAGCATAATAAATATAACCAGAAGATCCTTATGACATTCTGTTTTATTAAAAAATTATCTGCGTAAACAGTTAAATTGGTTATTGACCCATTTCTAATAACCTAAATAAAAAAAGTTTAATTTAGAGAACACTATGTCGGCGGTCAATTACTGACCCAGCAGGCGTTATCCCGATTATGGTCCAACAGATGGTTGTTTTTTACCGGAGGTCGATCCGTGACGGGGCGCTGAGCGCGGGGGTGCGCCTTATAACCGTATAATTACATGTTGTAGTTGTGCGCGCGCTCACACGCACAATTGGCCTAAACGAGTGTTTGCTTTGACGTGCCGCCGACCGCGGCGGTTATCCGCAGCTACCCACGTGGGGCCGATTTAACCCGTTCCTACTTTAACTTAGGAGAAGGCTACTCGTTTTACGGTTGTTTACTTGGTAAAAAATTTCATCCTCGTCGCTCGTTACGACAAGCATCTGGATAATGGAACTCCGCGAACGTCGCGCGACAGTCCTCGTATTACGTTCTCGAACCACGTGAGGAATGCCAGCATGTGACACTTTCGCAACAACCTTAATCAATGTTTTTACGATTTTATCATTTATAAATACATGTCAATTCAACAGCTCACTAACTATCTGTGTCATCGATAGTTTACAGTTATATCGCACAAATGCCAAGGGCCACATCGATCAATCCGGTGTTGTCGCAAGTGATTCTTAATCGACGGCCGCAGTCGAAAGTTGAGCAGCGACGCGACGTCGTGATTCCGAACTTAGCCTCCTTCTTTGCACTTTGGGCGTTGTGAAAATGTAGCGTCCGGCCGACTCGGTAATCGCAGCGACGACGCATAAAAACAAATTATTAATCTCCCGGTCGTGACTAACGTTTTCGGATCATCGTTTACTCGAATGGAGGTCGAGAGTCCAGATTAATACTGGACCAATAATTCGCACGGTAATGCTTTCGAATGTCATAGCGAGTTGACGGCACGCGTCACAGCCGGTCACGCAGCCGACTACTTCTGGGCGCCATCGCGACATCGCACCATGCGGCCGCTTTCAGTCGACCAATATCTGCACATGACTTGGACTGGATTAATTATACCCATTGTTTCTAAATTGATTAATAGTTATTTAATATTATCTGGCCGACTTTTATCAAGCAATCATTGCTAAATCATTGAATATGGGTATATTAGCTTACATATTTTTGTACTAAGTACTACATAAGTTCGATTTAATTTTGTTCATAATAGGTCTGAATCGCCCTTTTTAATAAACTAAACTCAGATGCTGATGGCAAAAGAATCGATACTACTTTGTTTCTAAATAAGATGATGTACTATTGCACGCAGCCTATTTAAAATATAGCTAGCATGCAGATAGGTCTACAATTTTTATCGTAAGCAGGATGTAGAGCAATTGTCCATAAATCACAGTGCAAAATATAAATCATACTGAGTTATTTTCCAACTCCGCTCCATCAAATGGCAGGGATTATTAAAACACATACATACTCGTAATGTAGAAGACAATATCAAATATTTTTTACTTGGTCAAAAAACTAAGCTGGTTAGTTTTTTATCGCGCTACTCGAAAGCCACGAGGAACAATGGTGTGGATATAATGAAGCGATGAGGTGAGTGATCTACACTCCACACCTCATATGTTATTGGATAACGTTTATCGTTGGCAGGTGGTGAACTCTAATACACCTTCTACAAACCTCAGACCCGAAAATAGTCCTACTTAACACCTTGATGGATCGTTTTGACGGTTCAAATAGTTTACAAGGCTAATGAAACATAATAACTGGCGATAAGCATCGTGAGTGAACCTAATGGTATTAATCACAGACCATAAACGGTTAACGCTGCAACTAGTATAGTTATCGGCGGTGATTTATACCCACCTGTTATGTATTTCATGACCATAAACTTATAATTTCATGATTCAATAAATAATGTAGGTATTATTACGATGACACGTTATTATCTACATACACTATTTATGTCAAACTTAGCTAGCCTACCGGCCTTTTACTTGCGTAAATAAAATACATGAGTTATTTAATTTTATTTTGCAATAAATTAGTAAAATAAATAGAGATAGAAATGCCGAAATTATACACGTTATTGAGACGAAGCAACTGACTATAGTACAAACGATAAATCTTTGTAGATATACACTATAAACAACATAACAAGAGTTTTGTATAGAATGCAGAAAAACAATAAACCTTGCGCAAATTCTTGAAACTATTTCTCTGTGACAGATCTAGAATGTGCCAAGGTAATAACTATTGTACCTGCTGTATTGTAATCTACTTTATTAGAACAAGGATATAAGGTCAATAAGGCACAGCCAAAGTTCAGATACGAATCTATAGTCAAAGCTACAACAAAGCCACCGATGTTACGCAACGGTCAATCCAGTGAGTCGCCGTAAGCATTTGCGTTAAAGCTAATTGTTTTAATTTCGATATTGCCAAACAGTCGACGGGTTATAGAATAGGTGTACATTGCAGGCGAGCAAGATAATGATAGATAATAGGGCACAATGAAGCACGCGCCGCACCGGTTCGTTAGTGTAACTGTTGAGTCACGGACCCAGAGATCACCTGACGGGGTTGCCTTTGACAGCTAGCGCTGCAGCTACACAGTACACACTGCAATATTATTTACATCAAGTACCACCTTCATAACTCTCTGACTATTAACTAATTTAAATATCTACAAGGTAAAGGTAACTACATAATGATAAATTGATAATAATGTGTATGCTCGAGATTTTTATTATTTACAAATTGAAGTCACCCTTTAACTACTGTTTGACCCTTATTTATATACTTATTAGTATAGTCAGTTTAACTAAAACTACATCACCTAATTACAACCATAATCAATTACAGTTTCTATGGCAAATACAAGTAGGTTATTATGAATCAAACCATGAGTGGTGATAAAAATACTTTTAAGTATTCCGTACAAATTTTAAAACCAACATCAAATTACAGCAAGTACTTCAATTATTACATCGGTTGTAAATACATTCTAGAACATTTTATAATAAGTTAACATACTAATTTTACTGTACTGTGGTATCTAATAGGAAAACGTAAGGTACTTCGTGCCACGGCTTTACTCTAACTTTATAATTGCAATACATAATCTAAAGCAGCTTGACTAAAAATTATATGATTAAATCCTACGAAATCTAGGTAACCTATGTATCCATGTTTGTAGAAATGAATTTGAAAAAATGTTAAAATAAGTGAAGACATCGATATTTTTATGAGACTTTTGCTTATAAAAATTATCTACCTGATACAATAACTTTATCCTGTTTATGGACTATAATTTTATTAAGCAAAGCTAATACAAGTAGGTTAATTAATAGATACCTAAGTTAAATTTCCATCACTTGATTATATTTTTTCTATTTTATGTTTTTACGAAACCAAATACTAAAATATTCTCCATTACCGACACTAGGTTACAACATTTACAAAGCCAGTGCTACGTGTCATATTGTAGTAACAATATCGTTATTTTAACATCCTTTTGTTGGTAGCTCAATATCACCTCTCTAATGTGCTCGTCTAATACAATACAATCTACGTCGACCTTCGGAGGCGTGCAACGGTTTCACGACTTTACACAAAGACCGTCAAGAATAATTAAAGTAATTACTGTTTACAGTAATTAATGACCCACATAACGTGATAGGGTTTGATTGATCTTGGACCTAGACGGGATAATTGTACCCTGTTCGGTGGTTATTGCCACACGCCGCGTTACAGCTTTTCAATGGCTACGAGTATACTTGTATACGTCACTTCGACGGTAACGTTAGTCTGTCGTACAGTTGTGAAACAGTCGTGTTTAATATGTCTTTTATTTTACTAAGGATGTTGCTTAACGAGTTAACGTAATCGTGCAGCTAAAAAGCTTCGCGCATGTAGCTTTGATACGGAGCGGATCTACAATTAAGTTGTAAGTCAGTAGGTACTGTATAGTCAACTCAAGGCAGGTACTTATGTGGTGAAACGCTAAAATATAACTATGTAACTCAATAACCAAATATCAACAAGTCACCATTAACCAGGTAACCATTGATTGACGCTCCACAATAATGTAGATATTGGTACCTAATTATCGTATTCGAAGGATTAACATTAGAATTTTAGTTTTGATGATCATTAATAAGCCCTATGGATTGCGATCAACACAGCATAAGTGGCGAAGCGGCGATCACGACTACTGAGGCGGTAAGTTGTAGATAGCCGCGAGCTGCACTACATAGACACTACATTAGGGCTCCTCCGCCGGCCTGCGCGGCTCCTTTACCTATCCCATAAACACATTTAACGTGTAATCGCGCTTGGATTTCTCTTTTATGTGCATAAAACAGAAATATAAGAATATCGCAAGAGGTGGTTCATTATTTAAAACCGGTTCGCGGTGTGCACTAGGATGCATTACGACAAGTGTCTAGGAACTTTTAATAGCTCTGCATTATTTTATAATTGATGAAACAATTAACTATCCATATAAAAACTTACTAATATACCTAATGTGGTCTAGTAAATTACTGAAGATCTAGGAACTGAAACCCCATCCAAATTTCACGAGGGATCAAAGTAGCTCTTCATAAATATGTACCTACAATATTTCTATGTTAATACGTAAGATCGTTAGAGTATTTTGAGGCAGTAGTACTATAAAACAAATTAACCTGATAGCATAGGCTAGTGCTGTTGCGAAGGCTTAAGGAGGCGTGGGCGGGTTGGCGATTGACTCGTCAGCGGTATCGGGAGTCACTTAGTGAGCGGCGCGAGCTTTATCGCGAGATGGCGCCGCGCTCGCCGCACTCGCCGCACCTTCGCCGGCCGCATTTGAGGAATCACTTACAATTATCCATTAAAAAGATAATATGCAATGTAAATTTACTGCATAAAGACATAAACTAAAAAAATGTTATGTAGAACTAAGAGGCTGCTTTTCTTCAAGTAATTAGCGAAGTCGTAAAGCTTTTTTTTGTTCGACAACGTGTCGGCTTTAATGTTCTCTAACCGCGTGTTACTGTAACGATTTGGACTCAACTACGTAGAAATGTAAAGCCCAGTAGGTACACTCAAAGATTTACATTTAAAAACAATTTCTATTCGTATTTCTACCGGAGTTCCTATTATTCTGTCATAGAAAAAATGCCAAGCATTTTTATTATTGTACTTTAAATTGCAATAGTACAAAAAGAAAATAATTACATAGTTTGAAATGTAAACAGTTAAACACATACTACAATGCAATGCTTGGTAACCGATCTGGGAGTAAATTGTTGCTCATATTGAATGGGTCAGATTCAGTTCTCAGCGCGTACTATTGATCCGTAATTACCCTCTCCTGTGAACTTGAAATAAACCGATTAATATCAACGGTATCCACAAGTGGAGGGTTTGTGAGAACATTTTTATTTAATGTTAAATATTCAAATTTCAATTGTTCCCGTTAAAAGGGCTGCTCTAATAGCGGGTTTAACTATCGCCGTTATAACTAATGTACTGTAAGTACGTGGAGTTAAACCTATAATTTTGTTTTTAGAACCATTTATTACTTATATGAGAAATAAAATATTATAATAGAAGAAAAATGCAATCATTGCATAAAGAACTTTCACTAAACTTGATACTGAGCTTATGATTTTTTGTACGGATAGTTTCATCATGGGTGATGTATTAATTCCAAGTTTAGGTTTGTTAAAAAATATAATCAAATAACTGAGAATCATTTTAAACTCATTAGTGGTAGTAAATGGTTTTGTTTAATGAAAATTAATCGTAACGGCCACGCACCGGGAGCGAAGGGGTGGTCGGAAACAGTGATGTGATGAGCGTTGCTAATGCGCGCAGGTATCGCACTACTCATCTATCCAACTCGTATAAAACCAGCGGATAAATTCAATTAAATTTTTTTGTGAACACGTGTGAGTTACATCTTGTCTGAAACATCTGACATGTTTCCATGAAATACTCAGTATTAAGCTTGCCTGCAGTCATTACGATATAATATTTATAATACTAGCTAAAGTTTTCAAATATTTACAAAACTTTGTGCTCATTAGATAAGAAACATTACAACAAAGCTAGACCAGCGTTTCACCATATACAGCCAAAATTCGATACACATATTCGTTCAAGTATAAAAGCTGTACTTATGAACCTTTTACATTGAACTCTGGCTGAACGCAAGAATAAAGCTTTCGATGTTACAAAATTGAGGTTTAGATAAAGCGAGTTATCTGCGCGGACCAGTACTAGGAGCTTACTCACCGTCTGGCCGCGCACGTGCGCGCGCGCCGCCGCGCCGCCTGCGACACGGGTGCGCTAATCGTTCCGAGATTAGTGCCTTACCTTTTATCATATCGATAACTTTAAGTTTCTTCAGTCAATTATATTTTGAAATATACCTGCGTATCTATATTGTTTTGAGAAGACAGTTTCTTATACAACGTACTGCTCGTTCAAAAGACATCAACGAGTACAATACACCCTTATATCATAAAGTTACGTTAATAAAATTAATGTAGACATCGTTAATAGAGAATAATAAATATGTTGAAAATATAAATTGTTTTCTTTATTTATTGCTATGAAACTTATAATGCTTTTAATTGCTAAATTAAGGATCAAAATAAAACTATATTTATAATTCACCTAATTCATAATGACTACGTTAAAACACATTTACTATAATACCTAATGTAAATCACAATTAAAGATCTTCACTATCACGTCTATCCACGGGATACTGGTAACTTGATCACAAAACAACTCTATGCGGTGGTAAAATTAAGTTGTGATTAATAATATAAATTGGTTGCAATCGAGACGCAGAGGCCAATCACTAGAGTCGGTGCCGGTGTCTCCGGCGCGTAATCGTAAATATCAGACATTTAACACACAGTGGTCCGCCGCCCGGTGATTATAAATAGATTGTTGCGATACAGACGACGTGTTTACAGCCACTATCTGTCGATACCCGACTGAATATCGACAACAAACGTCATGCAATTAACGTTCACGGACAAATAAGCTCACATCGGAATTGCATCTGTTGCATCTCCGAATGGATGTTCCCATTTGCATTCTTAATAGCTGTTGCCGTCAAGCAAAAATAGTTAACGCCTACGAAGAGGCAAAGGTAAATTATTATCATCAAATAAAACCAATTTATTCCTTTTATTACTTTTATTCCTGCTATATGTGAGTAATTGCGACCGAATAAAGCCCCGAGTTGTACAATCTCCACCGTATACGTAGGCTTAGTAATTCCTCGACCTAATTGGATATTGCACTTGCTATGACTCAATTCTTGCACTTGTTACCTGCTGCACCTCTGTATATAGAATATACCAAGTTTATATAAACCAGGTATCTCAGTACGACTGGCGCAGGACAGCCCGATTGTATTGTCATTCCTCGTTAGTGAACTTATTTCTAATCGAGTGAAGATTTTGAACCACATAATTAGCAAAAAAGGGAGACGGCAGTTCCATTTACTATAAGGTACAGTAACGAGATATCTTCACTTAGTTATTTCTGCTGTCAGTAACGAGAAATAACGATGTAGGAAGAACATGAAACTATTGCGTGTATAGAATGACTGTAACCAATACTTACTGGTACTGGCCATTTGGTGCAAAACTATATGCAAACTATTTTATGAACATCACCGAATGTATATATTACGTACATAATAATATACGAAATGGTGTGTAAGGTCCTCTTTATGTTTACTTGGATGTGCATTATATTTAATTTTAGACATGTAAAGAGGGTTAGAAGATTTTTTCATCCTTCCATCAAATTACTGAAGAACTTAAGAAAATGAAGGTGATACTCGTAAGCCTTGTCTTTTAGGTTTTTCTTAAATATAATCCCTGGGAGTAAACGACAATCACGATGGGGTGAAACTCGTTCAGTTTGTCGAAAAACTATTCACTATTGGCTCCAAAACATCCATTCTTATTACAATCGAATCATATTGTAACTATATTTAATTTCTCTTACGTCATCACCAAAGATCTCTTTCGCTTGTCACTTAGGCGGATCCAAAATTGCAGATCAAATCGCGCGGGCGCCGGCTGCCGATTGTTCTGCCGTCCACGTCGCACTAGCCAGACATTTGCTTTAACTGTGTGCTAATTCTAATGAATGACACCGGACTACTTATATGAAACACTATCACGAACTGTCACCTTATTGCTTATCTTACTGTCACCTTATCCGATATTTTAGGTGCATTACTCGCTTCTCAAATGTGATAGGCTGTTTTACTGGTATTTATAATTCTAAGACATTACAACTCTGACATTCACCAGAGATAAAGCATTTTTTAACTTCAGACTTCAATATAGTGTTTCATAAAATCTTGAATGTAATAGTATCTAACAAATTCCACTAACTTCCGGGATATGAGAGGTTCCATTCATCATTAAAATCAAGTTAATCAAATAAACTTGACCTACTCAGCTTGTAGTAAACGAACGAATTGAACGAACAAAAGACAAGAATATGACGTCAGGTCCCAATTATTGAAAGTACCTACTACACTCCTGATTGCACTACTGCGTAGTAGTCATTCTGAGTTGTCAGGAGTGCTTTTATGTGCTTCAGTCGCAGTGTTGAAGCAATCAGCGGGTATTTTCCTCAATCTTCCACGACGGAGATATCTTCGATGTTAATGTGGGAGAGACAGAGAACGGCATAGATCACCAAGGTGAGGGTAATCACTTACCGTCAAGATCTCAACTGTATATTTAAAAGCTGTATTTATAGTAAGTATAGACACGAAAATACCAAGGTGAATATAAATACACTAGTAAGAACTAATACCAAATTCTATAAAACTATCTAGAAAAGATAACACCTATCATCATAATTTATGAATTGGAGAAAATGTTGACCTAGATACGAGTATATCTGACATTGTATACTTAGTACACATGAAAACAATAGCAATCTAGGTGTCCCGCTGCCGAATGAACATTGACACACGCCAGACCTGTTCTGTGGCGGCGACGGCGACGGCGGCGCACGCCACCTTAATGACTCGTTGTAAATTATTAAACGACTCGCCAACGACAACGCCCTGCCACTTGTTCTATTGTTTGCAATCCGAACAAAATTGCGGAAATAGTCCCATTTTAACATCGTTCTACTACTAGCCTACTCTGAAACTAACGCTAGCACGTAAAGCTTTTAGCCTCCAAGCAATATCGTCACTATTATCATATACGTATTCATTATGAATGTAAATATAGCCCATAAATAATTTCACCTTGCACGATAATTGTAACAAATCGTTGTCTCCTCGTGAATAAGCTTATATAAATTTTATATTTGCTACGATTTGCCAACAGATCATTCGTGTCGTGATTAAGCAGTGATTTGAAAGCTTAAAACTTACCTAATACATTTGCATCATGAACAATACCGGACTGGACCGGGCTATATCATATCAGTGGAGCGGTAAGGGTTAATCTGTACTCAAATGTGAATTTCGTAAGCTATTGTAACCGTAAGGTGGTCAAATTGATCGATGACATGAAGCGTGCGCAGCGCCGCTTGTCAATTATATTGGCGAGTTCAGGGCCCTAGCTACGACTACCTACTCTAATCTTTGTTCAGCTATCTTACGGTTGTTGCGTAACTTAACGCTAACAAGAGGAAACCTATCCAAACATCAGATCTACATTTCCAAATTATAAATGATCCGCTCCTGTTCGTATCTTGTTTGTTATTCAATAAATGGATTATTGTTGCACGATAAAATGTTTGTTATCGTATAAATTTTGTATCATAGGTAACTTATGGTAACTATTTAAAATGTTTTGTTCTTAAAAAGAAAAGCGTAGAAGGTAAAAGATCAAGATAAATAAGACAACACGTGACCGTATAGGTGGTGTACATTATGCAATTTATCTTGGGAATAGCCATTGTTGTATTAGATCGGTTCTTTTATAGAATTAGCACCGCGTGTGTAGATATGTATTGGTATACCATGGTACTGGCAGCTGCATCAAATCTTGTAACAAAAGAATCTTCACAGGTTGCACAGGCACCAACGATATGGCTCCATTTCAAAGAAATTTACCGAACCGAAACGATCTCTACATGAAAAAAAAAATGTAAGGTAAATATTTGCTATAAAGAAACAAAATAATATGATTTAAATAAAAATCCTGAGGATTTGAACAAAACGAATACTGTGAAAAGTACGCTAGGTTACATAGTCATAATTTTATATTGAAGTCCCATGTGTTCAAATTAAATAGTGATCCCAAAAATGTATTACGCTTAAAAACATCCAGACTGGAACTTATATTTTAGGCTTCCTTGGTGACAATGTGGGATCCGTGTTCTGTAGTGGATAGTGGGTCATTAAAGTAAAAATGTTTCACACAGTAAAAAGCCGACATTTGCCAAACTGAAGCTGACAAAAATATTTGTTAACATAAGAAATGTTTATTTTATTCTTTACGCATTAACATTTTTTTAATTCTTTATGCTTTTCAAAGAATAAAACTAGTTATGCTAATTCTTAAGAAAAATCAAAGTAAATCGCAAGACGTAAAAAGTTGCACAAATTGAAGCAAAGCAGGCGTGGTTTAATGTTACTGTTGTGGAAACAGCTGTACGCTCCCCCTTTACCTGAACAGCTACGAGTATGTATGGAGCCGCACGTGTTATATGTGCCCTCGCCTTTTGGATAAATACGATTTGTATTTTAAGTCCTCACATCCGGAATCCGAGTAATGTACCGGGGTTGTCTGAGCAGACTTCAGTTTATTTGCATAGGAACGTTTATATTCCGATACTGTTAATACTGATAGAGAACGGTCACACTAAAGACGCAAGTATTACCGAGAAAACAGGTATTTTTTGTCATATGTGGATAGCGGCCAAGCGCCAAGGTGTAGTGTATCGGCTAGCCACCCACACCTGTCAATAACTTCCAACAATATTGTTTACTCAGTAACAACATCTCTTTAAACTTCCCGTAAAACTTTACATGCCTACAAACTTACAGAGCGGGGCTCTAAAAATACTTTATGATTCCACTTTTAAATAAATTATAACGAATAAACGGTATACTGTATTACATACGAGTACTTTCTCATATGACAATTACTCATTGAATGATGTTAATTTTCATGCATATGCTAATAGCTACGTTCAATATTTATGATAGGAAATTAATCAAATAGGTATCCAAAAGAATATTCGATCGAGATTCGAGACTGAAAACCAGATCACAGGACTATTGCATATTTATGTTGAATTAATCATAAACGGGTTTTCTATTGTGTTCCGAGGAATAATCGTTACCGAAGCCATTACAACTCAACCAGTCTCCCTTTCAAAGTCAACTAAATAAGCAATCGGAAGTCCAGAGCAAGTGTGTTCACTCACTTTCCCAGGATATTATAAGTAGAGTAGGTCTATCCAACGAAAAAAACCGTTTGCATATTTTGTATAACGTCGTTAATATTATAGTAGGTATTGCACTCTACTGTATGCATTAAAGTTGTCAACGATTAACTCTTCAATTAATTGTTGACATATTTCTAAAAGATAATATTGTGTGAGGTAGAGAACTTAGTTAACCTGATTAAATATCATCAATTTTACCATTTAATTAAACATCTAGAAAGAGATAGTGCTGTTGTAGAAAAGTCCGCGGTTCGATACCTATATAGATAATTTATGTCAGTCGTTTGTTATTGAGTTTTAACAGTTTGCCATCATAATTTCATAGTATTGTTGTTTCGATTCCACTTCTTATTTATTCTTAATAACAAAACTAATTTTGGATAAAATTATTGTATTTCTTAAGAATCTTGAAGACTGCCTGATTAGGTATTGACATAGATATCGCGCGTCTCAAACAGTCAATTTACTATTACTACAATATCTATAATTATTTCCCAGACTTACGAGTATATTAAAGTGACAATATGTCTGTGCTGTGAGTCATCAATTCATCAGCTTATTTGACTATTTTATTATACCAACACAAATACAAATCGTGCGAGTCCATACGGCGTACGAAGCGTTCCGTATAGCTATGTAGATATTCTGAAAAAGAAATATTAATAAGATAAAAGAAAAATGTTTTTTCATCGATTTAAACAAGAAGAAAAAAGAGTCCTCCTTTAGGAAAATATGAGTTGCTGTCAGTATCTTAGGTGTAAGCAATTTTCGGAGTACTCTGAGAATAACCCCTGTTGTGTATGTGTTTTCCACGGAACTTACATTGGCTCCAACTCATCGAATCCAAGTGTAAGACAATGAGCGTCCAGCGTTATTTATTACAAAAACACAGTAATCCTTTTCTCATTGACTATTTTCAATATCACGTTCGTTTCATTATGACCTTTCCTTTATTCAAATTATTTATTTATTTGTGTAAAGCCTAATTGCACTTTGATTACGGAATCCTACAAACGGCCAAAATAATATCATGAGCTCCACAAATTATAATCGAGACAGGAAGTAACTGTCTCATTTGGACGTTCATTTAGCGTTATCACAATATTATGAGTCTAAGAATGAGCGACTCAAGTTTTATGATCGTCGTAATTCATAGATACTGCTTCGCGGAGATGAATCGAAGTGCGCACGTGCGCCCTGCCATCACGCCAGCGCAACCCACATATGCTTACATAGATATGTTTCCATTTGTTTCTTTACAGGTCCGACTGATACGAATTACTGATGGTACGTTGTTGTTATAATTAGTGTAGGTAATATGTTATTGTTATCATTGTCTACTGTAAGGTAAATTTTGAAATTCGCTGTTTGGTAGATGTAGTTGAAATAACTAAACGGAATTTATTTTTTTCATACATATAATGAGAAGAGGAATCGAGCTGGTAGTGTTAACATACCTTGTCTAGCTGTTTACATCAGAAGGTAAGAGCACTTGAAAAATATAAGTAGAGTAATAGCTACAAACTGAGCTGACAAGCCACCTGAATGGATAAAGCTGCACACAAGCAACGTTAAAACTATAGGCGTCACCAACACATTGCAGACCAAATAAATATACTTATAGAAGAAAATAAATAAGAGTTCCAAAATGAAATACACAAAATAAAGAATTTTAATCTCGACTTATTAATATTATTATAAATAACTAAGAATACTTTTATATTTCACACATTTTATTTACTCGGTTTATCCATGACTGGTTTGTTGTCCATAACTGGAGCAAGCACCTGAACTATATTTAACAATATTTGAATAGTGGTTCTGAATAACTAATTGCCTTTCGCACCCCGCGTTATCTTATCGGGGTCCTGAAAGGAGCCGATTTAGGACTAGCACACATGTGCTTATGCGAGCGCACGTGTTCATTCATGCATGTGCGCCTTAGAAGGGATCGACGGGAATAGGTCCTATAGTCTCAACCCGTTAAGCGATATTCCTTTATGCCACACATAGGTACATTTATTTGGTACGCATCACTTAAAATCAATAAATACTTGTATTTCATAAGTAATTAGGTTACCTACAGAAAATTTAAATTCAATATGATGAAATCTCTACATACATTATTTTCTTCCATTTTGTATCGATATACAGGCCTAGATTTTTTATCTCTGTACATGTGTATCTATGCTGCGTATTTATCGCCTGAAAATAGATAACGGAATTTTTGTTTTGAACGCAGGCCCGGTTTAGTTTTCTCAAAGGGAAAGTCTAATGTTGTACCTACTACTAATTATTATAGCTATAAGTAATCATAATGAAAAGCTGGAAGTTTTATGGAGCCAGTACAAAAATTAATTGGTATGAATTTATTACAACAGCCTCTGTTATTTGCATAACAAAAGTTTTTCTTGTCAAGGTAATACAATAAGATAAGTAATATAGACTACATTCTATTGTAGTTAGTACACTAACTAAAATTCAATTAGCATAAAGCGACATGCCGAAACTAAACTACGTATCAAAGAAGGTAGTAGTAAACAGCGGTGAGTAAACACTGTCCCTCCGTATTCCGGAACAAAGACAATCTTTGTACCCTCTCCGATACGTCGCATTCATTTGATAGTGGTAGAGTAGGTCACCAATTCCCACGTACTTTTAGTACATTTACATTACACAATAAATTACTTAAAAACAAAAATTAATAACTTGATGACATAGAGGTTCATTTTAGGTATTATTTCCCTAGAATCATGGCAATACCTATAAGTTATGAATTACTTATAAGTTATGAAACACACTCGTGTCCTATGTTTACAAGATATAACTACATAAATACAAACATTAATAAAAATAAGTTAATACCTTTTTGAGTCCAGGTAAATTTGATGAGTTTTAGGGTAAAACACGTTCAACTGGGGTTCAAAAACATTAGCGTTAATTTATTCTACCGAGGGAGCATCGTGATATTATACAAAACTTGTAATTGTTACGTTTTTGTCGGTCATCCCTATCAATATGGCACGTCGGAACAGTCGTTAATTTCATTAAGGGCTTATTAAGTGGGCACGCGACCGCCGACGACAGTTGCGCGACACACGTCCTACTCCCACTCGGCCGATATAATCGAAAAACTTATGGTCTGGAACATGACTCGTTACCATTATTGTAATGTACAAATACCATGTTGTAAACATAGTGGAACAATCAATATAATTTACCAATTTCACCATGCGCTCTAATTAAAAAATAGTAAGTAGCTACTTATTTCAGAATTGGATTTAAGTACAAAAATTGAAGGAGTTCTTTTAAAATTTGGATCCACATTTCGTATTATTTTCATAAAAAACCCCTCTGTATTGAAATAGATTCAAAATTGTTATGCACATTAATAACACTATGCTACGTAGGTAAGTGGGAATAGCCTACCTAAATTTCAAATTCTCCTCTTTAGTCAGGAAGTACATGTCTATTAAAATAAAATTATATTACATGCAATAAATGTGCAGCTTGTGTTTAAAGAATCTACTATGTTAGAGAATAAATCATTTTTCTTTTTACAGCTCTACAAACCTCCATAACGTGCTCTGCTACTGCAATCCACTCCTCTCTTACTTCGATATTAATATTACTTTGCAATATTTGACATTGAAATAAATAAATATTAACCGCATATTTAAAAATAAATTTAAGGACGTTAAAGGATTAAAACGATGCATAGTTTTTATAAATTTTTTTCGCTGTAAGTATATGTATATTATACCTGCTTATGATTGTAAGTACCTAGAGTAACAATACAAGAATTTAATTAAGTACGGTTACATATCATATTCGAACTCAATTAGCTGATGAGCTGATGAGAATCCATTATCATGTGGTCACGCCGCGTTGAACCTCGCGTCAGATGGTATTCGACCCTCCTGTTATAATTTAATTTCCATGACGTCATCATTAAAACAAAACATTAAATAAAAACGAATTACTTTTTAACCAATGAAATTCTGTAGCATCAGAGAGTACATATTTAAAATTAGTTATAGATTTTAGTATCGAAAGAGAAACGCCACTGAAATGAAAGTGGCATAAAATGTAAAGATTACTAGCAACCTAATTCTCATGTAGTTACATAATTATAGGTATTATTGCCAACTTCTTTGAAGTTGCAATCCTTACATCATTAACTTAATATTATAGAGAATCCACACTACAATTGAACAACATACTCGTACACTGCAATTTCAAACAATTAAATCTCAATAGCGTCAAGTACCAGTTAGTCCAAGCAGGGTAGTGTGTTTGTCGTGGTGCAATGAGTAGGCGACGTCACCCCATATCCGCGTACAGAGGGGGATTTGGCGAACGATTTCATTAATATTATTAATAGAGGCGAAAAGTTCCCACAGCTTCCAGAGGGGTGAGTTCGGGTAACCTGCCATGGCCGGTCGTTGATTTGTGTGTTATTGTTGGTGCAATGGTGCGATGATGCGACCGGCCGCGCCGCGCACTCCCACGACAGGGAACAGATGCCGGCGCCTGCGCAGCCACTGTCACTCACATAACATTATCTCACGAGTGACCCCATGCACCCTGTGGGAATTGATTCCGCAATATGTTTGCTGAATAAAAGAGCTCCACTACTGTTCAATAAACAAGTACAATAACTGTTATAGGGTTACGTTCGAATACGGAACACTAATAGTTTAGGAAGCTACAGTAACCCGTGTTACAGTTGACGGAACGCTACATCACTCATTGAATAGTAAATAGATTCGATATCTAGCATCTGGACAGTCTACTTGCATTGGGGATAAGAATTTAAATCTGAAATTATTCTCCTTACTAAATCTAGATTTAGTTAGCATTTTATTTTTCGTGTTTACCCATGTTACAAGAATTATATTTGTATAGTAAGATGGAAAAAAGTAAGAATTTTTTTTCATACAGTATTCCAATTACTATTATTATTATTATATTATATAAACCAATATATTTTTACACTCAATATAACAGTTTTGATAAAATGTAAACTGAGTTTGACAAAAATCCTCTATGCATCATAATTTGAATTGCAAAAATTAATTGGTTAAATATTAATATGTATGTAATGACGTAAACTGTCCATAATGATCTATGGTGTTTAATCTGCAACCTCGAGAGTTTTGATATTTAATTGTACGAGTATAATGGGGATTTTAGGTACGTTGTTTACTTTTGCAACAAATATTGGTAAAAAACAAGAGGTAACCTGAAACACCCAATAATAGACCTATTGGGGACTAAAAACAAATAAGAAAACTAAAGACATTGCTCAGGTAATCTACATATAAGTATAATAATAATTTATATTCATCATAAACATGTAAGTATAAGTATATTTTTTAATGTTGCTACGTCATTACTGTAACGTGTAACAATAATTACTTGATACGGTTTTCAGCCGATCCTACTCCGTAGTTCCAAATGCGAAATCTATGTAGGTATTAAGATGGTCTGTGTTCATATCATAATTATGAAGGTTCTTTGTTTTCAAAAGTGAACTATTGCACCAAATTTTTATTTTTCAATAATGTCTAGATACCTTTCAAACTTAAAAGAGAATAATATTTTAGGAGTTCTACTCAAAGATAATAATACACCATAGGATATAGGTACTGAGATAAAGCATAGGAGTAGGTAATAATTATGTATGTAAAGGACAATGGGAAATGAATGTATGAAGTCTGGGCCCACCCTTCAATAGTAACATGCGATATACCGTTGGATAGGGCTTTTTAAGTGGAACATTAGTTACTAATAGAACTATGGTCAAATCTTAGTACTTTCGGAGATATGACGTCTTGAAGTCGTCTCAGTGTAACATATTCTTTACCGATATTTTTAGGGTAACATGGTAAAGTTACAAGAATTTCTCTTTAGAACGAAAGGGATTTACCTACTATTCAAGTTGGACATCAACGACAATTACATAATTTTAAAAACCCGCGGCCACCACGAATGGTTATCTCCCAACTCCTAGGTACCAAATTAAAGAAATAGTGAGAGCGCAACTTCCTACAGTTCTAGGTGAGGAACGAGCAGATAAGTGCCGTCAGTTTGACTTTGGCTATTGTTTATCTTATTTTAAAGTAAACTTCGGTTAATAATTGCTTAGATGGAGATCACTTCTATGGCGGTATCATAGTTAGTATAACTCCGAAAGTACTGACTTTTGACCTTAGTCGTAATAATAAGTTTTATTCTGTATAAGCATAGCAATTCATTTATGACTGTCTTATTCCTATTGAGAGGTGGGCCCATCATTACTCATTGTCCTTTAACTAATCCCATTATAGATTCAAAATTACAAACGTCTAATATCAACTACAAAAGATGTAAGCAATACTGTTGGTAATGCAATTATTACTTATTGAATTAATATCTTAATTTATTATTATTATTAAGTACACATATTTAACTTCCACAGTAATGAAAATACGGGGGTCGCTATGAATTTAAATGAACTTTATTTTTTTAAATGTGTTTTAAATAAAAAAAAACAATCAATTATTTGAACATTCCCAAAACTTAATTTTTTTTTATTGGTATCAAAACATTTCTTAGTTGGCATAAAAACAACTGACCTTACCTGAAAAATTAGATCAGTTTTTATCCTAAACCGTTTTCCGAAACTTAGCAAAATTAGTTAATGCATTAAATACTAATTCATTTCAGTATTCGCATAAAGGTTTCCTAAGAAATATAATGTACATAACAGATAAGTAAATATATAATTGTACATTTAATACACAAACACATCAACAGCTTTTTTGTCCCTCCTCAAAATTCTGCTGTAATAGTAAAAAAATACTCGTGTAAAACTAAAATATATTTAAATACTTAAAACATTTTCTATAAATGATCACCTTTGTCCTGCTGGTAATAAATTGTGATTCAACAAACAGACACTTGACCCGTCAAAACAGCGTACCTATTATACAACTGTACGTCAAATTAGCATCGATTTGGCTGTCGGTCAGGGTTGCTATCTTCCTCACGTCATCGCAAGCTCAGACGAACGTTAAGCTTGAATCAATTGAAGTAAACTTTCAGCAGAATACTTGTGATAAATGAGCAAAACATTCTTCATAAAATAGGTACCTCAGCATAGTTTTTTGGAACTCGAAACAATAACAACCGAATGCAAAATAAGGTCTTACGAACATATTCATAGCTGCTCCAGTAGGTACCTATGTAGCTACAGTTAGGTAAATACTTTTAACATTGGTTAACGAAAATTATGGATGTCGTATCGTCAAAATCGTAGAATTAAAAGAGCTACGAACACCAAATCTGCAATCTCATTTGACAAAAATCAACTAGTTAGTAGGAAGTTACACTTAATTTGGTCGATAAAAGGTTATTATAGACTTGCTGAATTTTTGATGGCTCCTCAAAAAATGGACTAAACTGAAGATCATCGTTATTTATTCATCTGTTACAAATAATTTTATTAAATAGCACTGTCTACATTTTTATACGACTGAAGCTATTACTGTAGAAAAGGGATTTTATTTGTTTTAGTGAATCACTGCAATAAGTACCTAATTAGTCTAATGCAAGTACACAACTGGACCTTTGGAGAATCTAGATTGGAGGTAGCCCTACAATCAATCTTCATGCGTAGACACCATTGCATATGCGCCCCGCAACTGCCGCACGGTCCGACGCCAGCAGATGCTCCATTAATATTACATCTCGCATACTATTACACGGGTTGCTATACCGTCTACTTTTCGTCGACATCTGTCTCCTGAAACATGGAAATTTATCAGCTCTGAAAACATTTAGGGAAATATAAGTCAGACCATCGAATAATGTCTGTCAATATTTTTCTAGACGATCGTCTGTAACAGGAAATCTAGACATATGAGAATAATTTCGCATAATTCTACCTCAGTCACAATACAATTACGTAGATAACTATATTTTAAATGTGACCGCTTCCGGTGTAAATATACTGGCATGAAACGAATTCTAAAGTGTAAGGGACTCCATTTATCCTTGAGCCAAATCCCCTACTCCTAAAATAGACTTTGAAATATTTTTGTTACTTTGCGTAGAGCTAGTGTTAATGAAGTCTTAAATTATGATCTTTGATGTTGATGATCCATCGATGCAATGGATAATTTGAAGTCTACAGGCAATTGTAACCATAAAGTGGAAAGTTTGCTCGCTTAATGCTCTATTTATACTTACAAAATAAAAATGCCCAAGTTTGTGTCAAGCCGACCACACGCGCTTAATTACTCGGAAACGTGTTCAATCTGTTTATCGGTAATAATTTCCGTTAAAAAAATTTATATGTCCTATAGTCTTTTCACATTTCTAGAACTAACCTTTTAGACGCTTTGGAAGGCTGCGCATTTCGCAGGCGGATTCTTGAATAATTTGTCTAGATATGACGACATTCTGTAATGTCGAAGGATCCGCTATGATTATAACATGAGTAGACAATTAATCAAGTTCTCATTCGAGATTTCTGTAAGAGGCTTCATCCCTTCTTAGGTCAAGACAATCTCCGCTGTTTGGTAGAAGCCACTGTTTCTATACCATTTAGTTTAATCCCAACACTAGTAGAGCCGTTTGCTTTGTTCTCAACTCGATTGAGGAATGAAATTAACAACGTTTTTAAAGGTCGGAGAGACAGAAATTAAGCGTCAAAATCATCATACTTAATAAAAATGTTGATTGACTGACAGACACGCTACAGCCTAAACAGATAGACCTAGAAGCATGAAACTTGGCACAGAGATTCCTTTTAGAGTGTAGGGGAGCACTAAGAACGGATTTTTGGAAATTCCCACTTTAAGGGGGGGAAATAGGGAATGAAAGTTTGTATGGAAATTAAAAAAAAATTAAAGCAAACAGTTTGCAAATTGGTATTTAGGTTTTCCATACTAAGCTAAGAAGAGCAAATTAAAAAAAAAATTGAAATTTAACTTCTAAGGGGGTAAAATAAGGGATGAAAGTTTGTATGAAAATTACCCAAATTTTAAAGCTAGAAGTTTGTAAATTCGTGTTTGGGTGTATGGTTGAAAAGAATGAAGAACCTTATTCAACGATTTTTTTAAATCAACCCTTAAGGGGGTAAATATCACCACAAAAGTATAATTTCCGCAAGCAAAGCTGCGGGGAACAGCTCGTTTTTAATAAAAATCAAAGTTGAGCTAGTGAAGCGTGGCGAGAGCGACATCGTCATACCATCACATCTCATGACTACCCCACTTCTGGTCTCCGGTCTCCTTTTTACAGTGTGAGATGTACATGCCATAGTCCACCACGCTGGCTAAGTTTGGATTAGCAGACTTTACACAACTTTGAAAACTGTATGAGGACTCACAAATGTACAGGTTTCCTCACGGTATTTTCCTGGCGACTCACTCACTCGTTTGTCAGTTTGTAAAATTCATTAACGGCCTAACATTATGTACCTACGCAATCACGATGTACGCAATAGTAAAACGCAGGGGTAGCATGCAATAGGTGTCATACCTAAAAATTTACCTAATGCTGGTGTCATCAACAAATGGCATTAAGCGATAACTCTGGTGATGGTGGTGGTCTAAGGTAGCCATGATATAAACAGCATGAATTTGAGCGCTATGCCGGTAACTACTAACTAAAACAATAATCTAAATTAGAGTGAAAAAGAAATGACTACAGCCAGGGGGATGATACTAACTCCACCTCTCCAACAGGAAGAATCTATCGCTATAATCCTTACGCCTAATAATTTAAGTAAGGAGGTAAATAAAAATAAAAATAAATTAAATAAAAATAAAACAACTCGTACCTACTCTTGAAAATAGATGATTTTGAATAGTGTAGCTCCTCTTGTGACACCCTATGGGAGCCCCTATGGGACAAAACTATCATAATTATGCATCAGGTATTACAGTATCTTAAAATATCAAGATGCTCATAAACACTTAAAATGAACCGGATTCTGAATTAAGCAAAATTCGTCGTTGAACTTTCATGCATCGATCGATCTGTATAATGTTACAATTCGAATCGGCGGTATAGGTATAAATCACGATAACAGTTTCGGTTATCCGAATGATAATATCTCAGTAACAAATGCTTTGTTTTTGCAACCAGGAACGGAGATTGATGTGCAACAATTACGGGATGCTCCTCAACCATGCATTCAAAATGTGTTGCATTGACAACTAGGTTTTTGTAGAGTCTGTAATGCTAATTCTTAAATGGTTACAAATGGTACTTCACTTGAAACGATTTATCCACAGTTCTAGTATTAGGGTTTTGTAAACTAAAAAAAAATAACGCTACATCTACACACTACAACACTAGGATGCCCTATGTCGTAGGTGACATGGACATCCTACTCCTACTAATATTATAAATGTGAA
>LGAG01000038.1:1283453-1297745 GCA_001278395.1 Lerema accius | reverse complement strand
AAAACACAGAAAATTGAGTTCTAAAAAAATTAAAAGTTAGATAGTAGCAAAAAAAATCCTAATTTTGCGCTTGGGATAGTTATGATTTATTTAAAAAAATATAAAATGTTCTTTCCCGATGTATTGTTACTTACATTCTGTAACTTCAACAAAAAATAGTAGGTACCTATGTTCTTTAAAATTACTCAATTCACATCCTTAAGTAATTGTAGTCACATAAAGAATACAGTAGCTAAGTTGAACGATCGTTTCCATCCGCCAGCGTTTTTCTTATTTTTTATGCGTCCTCATGACATTTACACGAAATACAATGAGATTTATTATATTTTCAGAACTAAACGCGCTTTTCCTGTTTGACCTGTAATCTATAAATATAACATAATCCAACCTTAACAAGTAGGTTGGCCCTCGCAAATTACAATCTCTTGTTTTATCCTAGTATTTAAGTATTAAGGGTAGGGCTGCTATCATCTTAATTGCCCCAAGGCAAAATTTCCAAAATTCGATCATTTAGGTAGGCAGATTCTGATTTATTCCTGGATATTAAAAAAAGCTATTTCCGATTTCGAAAGAATGTTCACTTCAGCTTTGTTTTAGTATTGCTTATCTCCTGCATTGTGAGAGCAAAAGTTTTATTTATTTTTAACAGAGTCGTTTCAGCATGCTCTTGATTGTTGAGGTCTTCTTTATTACACATAGCTGGCCCCATGTTTTGGCCGGAGCAATGTAGATTTGGTAGACTCGAGTGGAACCTTTTAATCAAATCCAGAAAAGAGCAATTCCTTACGTCGACGATCTCAAAGCTCACAGACGGTTAAGCTTAAACAGTGGAGAGACGTGGGTTATAATGTTTGCATTTTACCGTCTGTACAACAGAGAATGTTCTGCAGAATTCTTTGTCTTGATATAGACTGCAGCAACGGATACGCTGCTATGCTAGGTTCCAGGTTCGTTCACAGTAAACACTCCACTTCCTTCCTGGCACGTACCTTTGTGTATACAGAACAAACTACCGCGAACGGTATTTCCATTGGCCCCAAAACACAACGTAATTACTGCAAAACTTAAACCAGTAAGTATAATTCATGTTATATTGTTATATTATTTACTTATATTGCTAAGATGCTTAATAATACAAAGCAGATTAAATTAGAAAGTATTTGAGTCTTTATCTTAATAGAAAGCCTGGACAAGTCGTCCACGTATCAAAACGAGTACAGAATGCAAACAACGCTACTATGTAAGTTAATCCTGCCTAGTCGATCTTCTTGGTTAACACAGCAATCGCAAGCGACATTCGTCTCTACATTGTTATGCCAAACGTTACGACGTGAGAAAATGTAGGAGACAATTAATTTTCATTTATTGTGTAAGGTATACATCTAAAGGTAACGTTACAGCGAAATGGCAATGGCATTGTAAGGTAGTACAATCATTCGTACGTACCATAAATGTGAACATATCACGCGCTTTCATCTGCTCAGCGCGGCGCCGGTATAGGACTGACGCGCCGAAGTTAAAATCGATTACGCCTCCGCTTTAAAGCTATGAATATTTTAACTGATCCGCATGATTGACTCATTGTTAAGATTTGGTGTCATAAGACGAACGTTCGTATTTGATCCGGAAAGAAAGTGACCTATTGCATGAATAGCCGGGTGTTTACAGGATATCAAACCATGTGTACATACATAACTAAACTAACTTGTACTCAAGACGTGGATTAAAAATAAAAGTAAAGACAGTATTATGCATAGCTCACATGCTATTCACCATTGTATACCCTCTATACAAACTCGTATGCTAATTTAAATGTAAGTTGCTCAAAATAATGAAATAAGTAAATAATTATTATATTTTTTATCCTCAATCTATCGTAAACCGTTTTTGGTAGGTAAATTAATTGAGCTTACAGTGCTTAGCAGAGCATTACGCGCTGCAGGACTACCTAACCATTGAATAATCGCTGTTTGAGACCATAGACGTCTTAGATTGAATGGAATAAAAAACGTGTACGCGGAAATATGTGAGGTCGTGGACCGTGGATTCCCGTGTCAAGTGTCACGGGCAGGAATAACTGAGACGCGTCGAGGGCAAGAGGCACGACCAGCTATTGTCCGCCGTGGCACGACGAGACGAATCACAACGCAGGCTTCATGACCCACGTCAATGTAGTCACGAAATTTATTTACCAAACTCTTTCACTTAAAATACACCAGTAATCCCCGACTGTTAAAAGCTCACCTTGCTTATTTTTTCCCACGAATAACATCGATTTCATTATTTTTTACAGCACTCCTGCGGAGCGTAGTGAGTCGCTCGGATAAAGATGAAAAATGAGTCGAGATGAATAAAACGCCTGAAAATTATACACGAGCAATAAAGAAGTGAGAGAACAGTGGCTAAGTAATTATTATCAATTCAAATTTTCTTTTAGAAGAAACCGATCTTATTTGCCCGTTTCAAATCCTAGTTCTTCAAAATAATGTATAGGTACCTACAGTACGCTTATCCAGATAATACATAATATTTGGCATCTTCTGCAAAGAACAGACGGAAGAATTATTTTACAGCATAAAATTAAATATTTATAAAGTATTATTTGATTTGGGTCCATTTTAGGCTATGGCAATAAGTATAATTTTTTCTAGAAATGTTTAACAATCCTATTTTTTGTTTTAATTTTATTGACACGTTCAGATTAATATTAGTTAGGTCGAAATGAGTGTTTCAACTACTCACGGTTCTCATTCGAAATCCGATTTTATAAAATTATACGGATCTAAGGTTCAAATGAAACGAAAGAATAGATGCGCTTGTAGACCCATCTTTAATAAATGGAATAGGTAATGCCATTTTCTACCATCACAGATCAAATTAAAATGATGAATGATCTGAATGGATTGATTAGGTACTAAACTAAATACTTACATAATATCGGGAAAGCACATATCAAGAATGCAGACTTGCAGAGTTACCATTGCGATGACTCGTTACAACTGTTAAGCCAATATTTATTTTAATATTACATTTATTGAACCTTACTTTGAAAATGTATACCAAAAAAGGTTAAAATAAAATATTTAAAGCATGTTTGTACCTACTATAAATACCCATACACATTCCATACATACATAGTAAACTTACTGAATACATTTAGAGTTTTGGAATTATATTTTTTTTAATTTATTCCAGATTTGTTTCAATATGTACTAATTACTAATAGGAAGTTGCACAGACGAAAATCAAACAAGTAGTAATATAATATTTAATTAATAATGTTCTAACAATGACAATGTACAATTTCAAATTTCAATAAAGAAAAAGTAGTCAGTTAAACAGCTAGTAACGAACATAATTGCTTTTAGTTATAATATATGTTATGTATATTACAAATGTGCGGCTGATAACTAATACTCAGTTTTAATATAAACTCTTAATTCACATGTTAAAAATATATTACTGTTGCTTAACTCTTAAAAATATTGTTGTTAATTTCGTGCAACAACTTTACACTAAATAATAATATAACAATAAAAGAAAGTTTCTATATTTAAATTGGTAGTCATTCTTTATAATAAGATATCTTCAATTAATACTTTTTCAATTTCATTTATTTGTTTACTCAGATTTGCTTTTAACTGTGTAAAGAATTTGGTTTGTCTGATGAATCAGGTATAGTGCACTTACAAACACTGCATTAGCCCTGAAAAAAATATAAGTCAATTAATGTATTGCATACATACTTGTTTGGCAATTAACTTTTTTATCTATTTATACATCAGTGTTGCCTTCTATGCTATTCTAAAGTGCCTAAGCATAAAGGCAATTATGTTTTTTGTTATTTCCAAAACAAAATACCTAATATAATTCAGCCAATTAATAAATTCAAATTTAAATTATTTGCTTCATCTTACAAAACATAAACTCACTTTTAGAAAATACATTTTATCATTACAAAAAAATCATTAAAAAAATATAAAACAGAATACATACTGTCCCTCCTTAAAGTACTCTTTAAGAGTGTTAGAGAATCTCTTGGAATATTTGACAAATTCTCTTTTTCTTTGTTCCAATGCCTGTTTGCCCGGGCCCGGCGTGTATGTAGACACCTCATTAACTGCATCCAGAAGTTTTTTAATTGCTGAAGCTATTTCTCTGTGAAAACAAAGTAAAAGTTAAATAATGCATTAATACAAATTCTACAATGATACAAAGGTGTGGCCTAGAAAAAAATATTTTTCAAACCATACATGACACTGTCCACTGTAATCCAAGAACCTAAAACCAAGCAGCATTAATGTAAGTTCATATCCACAAGTGTCAAACTAATAACAATACAAACTTACTTAATTGTTTCCAGAAAAGTCTTTCTGTCTGTGATCTCATCAGGTATTCTGCTCAAAATCTTTTTGAGCGCTGTGGATTTCTTATTCAATTCTTGGAATGCCTCCTCTGATCTGTTCAATCTCAAATCAGCACCTATATGCACATAGTAAAATATACAACTAAATTCTATCACATACGGGGTATTTAACAAAAAATTGTGACAGTTCATTTAAATAAAATTAATTTAATATAACAAGACTAAATGCTACTATTTTTTTTTTTCCATATAATTTAATCTACTTAGGGTCAAAGATTGATGTTTTATTAATTCAGTAGATATAAGTTTATTTCATTATTTGCACAAATGCTATCAAACATTAACTACAAACTTATTTGACAATAATTTGCATAAAAAGTATGTTACATTCTGCTTCAGTCAAGGTTCCTTGAAGTCGAAGTAGACTCTCATTCATATTGACAGGTATATCAGCTCGTCGCATAATTCCTGCTACCAAATCATAATTGAGGCCAGGTATAGCTGCTTCTGCCTTCGTAAGAGCAGCACGCAGTGTCTGAGATGCTCCCAAATCATATTTCTCTAGCTGTAATTATAGTTGACAACATAACAATCAAAACCTTCGTAATTTAGATAGGCATTTCATTGATAAGTATGTTGAAAGCAAAATGTAATAGATAATTGATCAGTTATTAACACCAAATAAGGTCAAACTTTTTGGGTAAACCAATTAACAAAGGAGATTTTAAGCAATGAGGTATTTCAACATGTTAAAACATTAATGCACAATTAATAAAATTCATACCTGAGTTAAAACTGGACGTATAAGAACAGGTAAAACTAAAGAAGTGACAGGCAGTTCATCGCCCATTGTCATTGTGGTTGAGTTTTGTATTGCAGTTTCAAACACAAAAAAGTAATGGATTGTTATTTTCTAATTGCAAATGAACAATATATTTACTAGTTATTGAAAATACTCCATTACTGCCAATACAATGTAAATATAATCAAATTAATGAAAAATATGGACATTTGGCATTAGATTAATTTTGACACTTTATTTTACTACAGATATCCAAAGTTACTCTATGTACTACAGACTATAACACAACTAGCGAACGAAAAACAGATAGCAGTATCAAAATATTAACTCCACATACAGGCAGACTAAAAAAATATCGAAAGAGTTTAGGTATATTCCATACAGCAAATATAAAGGATTAGATTACTCACTGAACTTTAGCATACAACTTGAAAATAATTATGTCATCCAGTATCCAACGAACCCATATTAGTGTGCCCCGGCCCCGAGGTCGATATTCTATTTCCATACAACTATGGTTTTTGCCGTTTGATAGAATTTCGATTCTAATTAATCTGTGGTATTGGTGTTATGCAGTTATGCAATCTGTATTTTTTATTAAAATGTTATATATTCTGTATTCATGTAATGTTTACGTCTTTGGTTTATGTCTATTTAGTTTATGGTCTAGTGATCTTCGATAACTTCAATCGGTTTAACTAGAATTGTTTCAATTTTTGTGTTTGTAATTTTATTATTATTACCGTTGCTATTGCATTGGAAAATAAATCACAAATTCCAAAGTCTCCATTCTGAAATGGCTAAAAACACGTCAAGTTCAGCTTTTCGTAAAATAGATATAGATCAGTATAACGAGGATAACTTCAAGGAAGATGAAGCTGAACAATCAGTACCCACTGGACCTGATGAAGGAGAAGTTTGTTCATTACTGAATCAATATCCTTTTTAAATCAAAACCTAATACTTTATACCAATAGAATTTTAGTGGTAAAATTGGTAATTTACTATATATCGTAAATATTGTATATCTATGAATCATACTTTGATAACAAGTTCCTTTGTAAATATTAGACCATCATAATTACAAATTATAGTGAAACAGTTGAGACGTGCGCGGTTTACAGTCATTTACATAATAGGTACTATTTAATATTTAACTTATAGTTAACTAGTGTTTTGCTATAATATGGGAACCAATTCCCAGGTAGCTGCTAGCACATTATCTCTCGTAGACAAAGGTGTGGCTACCATAATATAAATAACAGTAAAAAGTGTAAATTGATAATTTTTCATAATATTTCCTATAGTGCTAGCATCCAAAACAAAAATATAGAACTGGCCTAAAAATATAAGATATTTATTGGTATTATTGATAAATTATACATCTTATAAATATTCTATATTCATTTTATAAATAATCTAACAGTGCTTACATTATGGCATAATATATAGTAGCATTGAACAAAGCATGTTACATAAGCAGCTAAAGCTATACCAGTCTAGTAACAGATTATAGGGAAAGCTGCAACCAAGTACACATATCTCTATGCAAAATAAAATATCTAATGTAACTGGATATATTATTATATCCAGTATTTTACCATCTTTGTTATTAAAATCATCCATACTGATATTATATAGTAAGTGCGGAAAAATTGCCTAAAGACTTAATAAAATAAAGTTTGTAGAGGTGGTGTTCTTAGTTTAAAAAATATAAATCTTGTTAGGTATTAAAAAATAGTTTCTCAGAATGCATACACCTACTGCTGATAAGAATTTTTATTTAGCATCTTAAAAAACATAATGTATTTCCTTAATATTAATATACAGGAAGGTATGTTGAAGCTCTAAAAGTTGTCCTGAGTAATGCACCATTAGGAACAACGGATCAACAAATAAAAGTAAGTATACAGTTTTTGTCAATTTGTTATTAAATATATAAGAAGGTTCAAGTAATTATGAAAAGAAAGTTGTACCTTGTAGTTGTACCTTGTAGTCAATATGATTGCATAATTGTAACTAAAAACTCACAATTTTATTAGTGCATTATTACAATTGTCTAATCTCAAACATGTATTTTCTACAACAGGATGGTGCTCTGGCTCTCACACTTAAAGTTCTACTGGCAATAAAGTCTGCACAAATAGAAGAAGTAGTCGGAACTTTATCAAGAGATGACATAGATGTACTCATGAAATACATTTATAGAGGTTTTGAGTACCCCTCTGAAGGTTCTAGTGGGCATCTGTTGCTATGGCATGAAAAGGCCTTCAATATTGGAGGCTCTGGTTCAATTGTAAGGGTGCTGTCAGACAGAATGAAGGTTTAGAGTTTAGTTGTTATATTGCTTACTAATTTTATTATCAATAAATTACATAAATAACACGTTTTTTAATTAACCTTGACCTTTCATACATACTTTTAAATTAATAAATGAAGTTCTAAATTTCAAAGTTCAACTTCAAATAACTGAAGTTCTTTAGAAATTAAGGCCTGAACCACGTTGTGCAACTACCTACCTATCACCATAACGGCGTGGCCACTCTGAACCCTGGTGTAGGTATTCATATTTGACGATCCTATAGCACCAGTGCTGCCAATCGGCTGGGAATTCCCCGATCTGCGGAGAATAGATGGTCAGCAAGGAGGTGAGCAGGGATTTATTGAAATTGAGGAATGAGCAATTTAATATATTTAGGTGGGCTATTTCTGGGTCTACCCATTTGAAGCACCATTCTCCCATTGATAGAGAACAGCGCGAAGACTGAAAAGATGTCAAGTTTGGGGAACCGGTGACATGTAGCGAGGAAAATCGCGGAATTGAGCCCTGATTAACGGGGAATCAATAATTTTACAAATATTAGCAGTACTATGCAGCTCAATTGGTACATCTGAATTCTGCCCGCGTAACCAGAGAGACTGATAAGATTCCCGGCAAACGCATATATCAGCAGTCTTGATGGAATAGGTACGGTACACAGTATAATAAACTTTGTTAGGTGTAAATGTTTTTTTAAATTTTATAACCAGCGCATAATTTTAGCGCCGCATTATCTTAGACGACTATGAGTCGGTCGGTGCTTTGGCGCTTGTATAATAATAATTCGGACTGTAGTTTAATTACCTAACCAACCAATATACCCAACGTCGTGTTTATCTGCCAAAGGCGTTCGTCAATCGTCTCGTCACAAACGCACTGCCATTTCCGCAATTTATCAAAATTATTGTCGGAAGCATACCTAGTGACTGCAATTTTCATTACGATTTTATGTTAAGGTACCTCATATCTTCTGATACTTTATTTTATTTCGGTATCAGTTATTTTTTTGCTTTTAGATCAGTAAAAACATGCTACGAATAAACTTAACACGAAAACATTTACAGGCAACCTAATTGGATGTTACGTACTTGTGTCAGGAGTCAAATTTTACCAAGCAATTATGCACATTCAAACTCGAAGTTCAGCATCAACTAACAATACCTATCGATTATTATTTTCTATGAACTAAAAGCTTAGATATGATGCGAAATAAATGTCCTACATGTAGGTACATCCACAAAAGAGTCCATAGTAAGTTAAAGCCCTACTGTAAATCATGGTACCAAGGAAAGATTAAAACAGGTTGTTATCCTGCAACCTAAAGTTGTATAATATAACAACAGTAATCTACCAACACAAAACATTCATTAGGCGTGCTTTACAAACGCAGTGAATGTCCGAAGCGCACCTACATTACCGACGAGCGATCTCAGCGAAGGCTGAAGAAAGTAATAGTTTGTCCGGCCGGAAGCCGTCTCTCACTTGCGATGGAAGGCGCCATATATAAGCCCCTGAATACACTCCTATCGAATAGTTTTAACTGCACCTTGGACGTACGCTCACTTGCATCAAAATGGGAACACTGGTCAGTAGATATTTATTTTGTTCTTTTTAAGTTGAACTCCTAACATAAATACGATCTACCTACTAAAACTCGGAAGCTGCTATAACTGCTTTATGTAATAGCTTACACAACATGATCTTATTTTTGTTAAGTCGGTCGAACTGAAACCTGCTGCAAGTTACATAAATAAAAAACAAAGTCTAAGTGTAAATACACTACATAACGCGTGGAGTTGTTTTTCTTTATGATAGACCGCATTCGTTCCAAATGTTTTTTATAAAAAAAACATAATAATAGCGAATTAACTTACTAGTTCAAAAGATAATGCTATTAGATAAATAAATAATAATTAGGTATACTTATACTTATAGAAATATTGTTATGACTATTGTAAGCTGTATCTAATGTGAACTTCCAATTTAGGAAGTTCTTTACTAAAATGTTAAAATATTCAATATCTATTATGTACCTATCGAGACAAAAAAATACTACAAAACATGCATAAAAGCATTTTATCACACCGCATTAAGTTTCGTCGTACTTCATATTTTTACATAATAATATGTTTTATATTTTCAGAAATTAATAACATTACTATGCTGCACGAGTTTTTGCCTCGCTTCACACCACTCCCATCACATTATACCAATAGAGGGTTATGAAACTGAATTGCAAGATCTTGGCGAGCAAACCATTACACACGACACACCGATCAAAGTTATTAAAATCACCAAAACTGTCGCAGTGAAAGTGCCCATCCCATACCCCGTTAAAGTGTTGCAAAAAGTGCCTTACCCGGTGCATGTTTCGAAGCCGTATCCAGTCCCCGTCCCGCACATTGTAAAAGTGCCGCAACCAAGTATTCAGTCATCTCATCATGAACGTTTAGACAACGGACATTCCGCCGGCGACAATACTTACGACGTACATGAAAATAACGAAGCTAGTGCAGGGGGATACGATGCTCCATCTGAAGGTGAGTCATTTGGAGGGGGTAACTATGGAAATTATCAAAATGGCCAGTTCAATGGTTATGCACCAGAGGCCGCACCTGAACAGTCATATGAAGCTCCTAGCAATTTCTATGGATCGCCGGGTGGCCACGAAGGAAGCGACTCATTTGAATCCCGAAGTTATGACGAGGCTATTCAAAAATACCTCGACGAACATCAACGCAATGGCCAAAATGATGGTTCCGGTCATTATTAATCTTACTACCTGTCCTGTACTTATACTTCTTGTACATAACTTCGTAATGAAGTGTGACATAACGAAAATCACACGTTATGGTATTTCCTAATACATAAAAGTAAAAAGTCTGTCTTTTTGAAAGTATACTTCTGTGATAATTTAACTGTTAAGTGAATCATGCATTTCAGTGTGTTTTCGTTGCCTTGATATTTTATTGGAAATAGTGCTGTATATTTTAAGCTTACATTTGTTTCCGTGGTGTATTACGGCGTGTGCATAGACATGTGCGTGTGTGTCATTATAGGTCTAAATTGTTGTTTAATTATGTTGTTGTTACATGTGTACCTACTCTGTATAATTAAAATCATAATAATAATAATAATGGTTTTTTAGTAAATTAATACACAATCACACGGTATTTGTATTATTTAATTATTTACTGTAACAATCGATTAAAATAATAGAACCACCAACAAAACAATTTTTAATCTGTATGACATAAAAATCTAAAACACTAACAATAAAAGGGTGTTTACTTCATATTAAATCTAGATCTAGACTAGGTTTAAATTACTATTTAAAACAGTTGATACATTAGTCTCCATCTTTTGTAGATTTTATTGTTAATTGACAAAGATAAGTAACAATAGTAATTATTATATCGTATCATTTATAACTGTAAAAGTTTATAATTGTATATTGTAATTTTTGCTTAAAATATGAAATTCGCTGTATCACTACAGTGTCGCCGACACGCTTGTGATGTGATTAAAATGGCACTAATTAAAGTGGTCAGTAACTTAAAAATCCTAGCAGTTACATTGAGCAGTGGAAATAATGAGTTGGGCAGTAAAATATTTTTTGGGCAGTAAAATAAAAAGTGTGGCAGTAAAACATGAGCAGTACTAAAAATACAAAGTGCGGTAATTTTATCATAAAAGGAGCAGTTCAATAAGTAACTGGGCAGTAATATATGAGCAGTAATTTATAACAAATTGGCCAGTTATATTGGGCAGTTATTATAAGCAGTTAATGTGGGCAGTTAAATAATATTTTTAAACAATGAAAACAATTTGACAAAAATCTCATTGTTGATGGTCTTTGGTTCGGTTAGGTTAGGTTGGTATGATGTTATTCGTTCGGAAGGAGGAAACCCGCGTCAGCGGGTTTCCGACGACAGCTGTGACATAATCTAATTTATACAATAATGATAATCGTGTAGACTTAAATTAATTGGGCAGTAAAAATTATAGAATGGCATACCAAAAAGTTAAGTAAAAAACGCGTTATTTAGCGACGAACACTAAAACGTGAAGGTGTGGTAGGTAACAGTAAGTTTTAAATTTCGTTTGCCCTATTAAATCTTTATTTTAACCCTTCGAGTTACCGCCCTCAAGTTGCTGCTCACAAGTTACCGACCAATTGCAACTTTTTAACTGCCCACTATTAACTGCCCATTTAATTAATTTACTGCCGAAAAATATATTTATTACTGATCGTTTTCATTTATTTTACTGCCAATGTCATCAATTTTACTGACCAAAATCGAAATATATTACCGCCGCGTTAAACTAGTGCCGATTAAAATTCGAATCAGGTAAATTTAATGAAACGAGTCATTGACACATGCAAGCGATTTCATTAAACCTAGGAGGGTGGTATCAAAAACCAATAATCCGATTTAAATTATATCACTAAAAATAAAACCTATCAGCTATCACCTAAAAACATCTAGAATATTATAAAGGAAAAAACTATAAGCAACACCAATTCGACATAAACTCCTCGCCATCTCGACTTATAGAAAAGCATTGAAATATGAACTTTGTATATGTGGTTGAGTTTTCGGATAGATGACAGTAAGTAAACGTCGTATTAACTGAACTTGGTTTGCCTGCATAAAATTTAACATTCAACCGTAACTAACGCGTCATAGAGTTCATATTTAAAAGCTTACGCATTTGTTCGTCCCTTAGAACTCGTGTAGTGTTCGCACGGCGGGTAAATAAGCGTTTGAGAACTGCACTCGCGGGCGAGAGTCAGCCAGCACGGGGTGGAGCGACACCTCGAGCGGTGCGCCGAGCGGCTCGTCGAGCGGCTCCACGCTCATGTCCTCGAGCTTGTCTTCCTCGTCCGACACGTACATGCGAGTCAGGTCGGACGCTACCGACGCCGTCTCGCACAGACTGTGGTTCATATAAATACTGTTATTATACATAATTAAAAAATTACTAAACACCGTGTAAGCATACAATTTTAATTTCTCATAGTAAATGTAGTAAGAAAGTACTTGTATCAAACATACATTAATTTTAAAGAGTTTAAGTCAAAAAAACAATCACAGTAACTAACTACTCAACTAGAGATATAATTGCGAAATGTTTGAATTAGAAAGTTATTAGTATAGATAAACAAGTGAATGTTACCTAACCTACATATTACAATAAAAATAATGTAAGACAAGTTTTGTACAAAAAAATGAATTGACCGAAATAAGTATTATTATGCAATCGATTTTAGTAGGGTAGAAACAAGACGGATGAATTATAATCTGGAAGAGATTTCTGTAGTGATAAAATTCTTTTGCACTCGCACGTTATCTGCACATTGTAGTAAATTAATTGTTACCGGTTATTATTTAGCATTGTTACTTAACAATACTTTTACTTTAGAAGTGTCCTTACTTTACCCGGGCTTAAGGGACTCCGAATGTGTATATTTACGCACAAAATCGTAAATTATTGTCTATAACATTTGAAATTATACCCCTATTTCCCGAGAAAAAACCGCAACACTGTCCGGGACAGTACTTAGCAAATGAATATACAAGTAAATAATAAAATAGTTGCTACGTAGCCACGAGACGTATCTATGCCTCGTTTTTTTCGTCGTGATTTAAAAGGTAAACAATCTTACAGTGTCCTTTTATTGTAATTATCGATTTAAAAATAAGACAGAAGCAAATTAAACAAAATTAAAGAATAAACAATAATTTAATGTTAAAATAAATTTCTGTATACCTCTAAATATTTTTTTAAATCAATGAAATGAATAAAAGTAGTGCCAAGATTGTTTACCTTTTAAATCACGACGAAAAAAACGAGACGTACCTACTCGTATATTTGTTTAGTAGTATGTAATGTGGTTACCTATTGTTTCCGTCGGACTCGAGGTGCATACTGTAGTGCGTGGACTGCTTCACGCTGATGACGCTCGGCAGGAGGAAGGTGTCGGGCAGCGCCGTGGCGCGCGCCACCAGCGCCATGTCGTCCGAGTGTTGCGCCTCGCCCATTACTACATCGTCGTCGTCGACGCAGAACTTACCCCTAAAATATATTAACATCCTCCGTAATAGGGCACAAACGTCCGGAACTCGCATCAGGTATCAAATTCTGAATTCTATGAGCCTGGCGCTGTCCGGAATTTGTCAGATCCTGAATTAGTACTGAATGTATGGGAAGCAGGGTAGAAAGATCCCTGGGTAAATTGTCGGCGAGAACATTTTTATTACAGAAAAATACTTTACAGAGAAATAATAATTTCATTTGCTTCACAATCTAAATTACAAGTGTATAATTTTTCATACCCATTAATTTTTTTTTTTTTTTAATTTTAACTTACCCTTGGAAGTTTGAACCGAGTTTATATTCTTGAGACTTTTGTACCACTTCTAGCCAGTTTGACTTGTTCACATCATCATAAGAGGAATTGAAAGAGGAGTCAGGCCTACAATATAATAATGACTTATGATAAAAAATCGCTAAGAATCAATTCACAAAAAATATGTTCATGATTTAATACGAAAAATGTATATTATAAGATTGTTTAAATTTTTATCTCTACTATTTTATTCTTTCTGTTAACACTACAAGAAACATTCACCCCTGACATATAGCTGTAGGCTCCTTTATATAATGGAGTTAGGAAAGGCACCATAATGTTTGTCATGGAACAAAGGCAAGCCATTTTGTATCAAACCCAGTCAGGACGAAGCATAAAATATTAATTGTGAGTCAATCCTTGCAAAGCTGTGGACTAGTGTATATGAA
>LGAG01000038.1:1270403-1282605 GCA_001278395.1 Lerema accius | reverse complement strand
TTAATTTTTTTTTTTTTTTAATTTTAACTTACCCTTGGAAGTTTGAACCGAATTTATATTCTTGAGACTTTTGTACCACTTCTAGCCAGTTTGACTTGTTCACATCATCATAAGAGGAATTGAAAGAGGAGCCAGGCCTACAATATAATAATGAATTATGATAAAAAATCGTTAAGAATCAATTCACAAAAAAATACGTCCATGATTTAATACGAAAAATGTATATTATAAGATTGTTTTAAATTTTTATCTCTACTATTTTATTCTTTCTGTTAACACTACAAGAAACATTCACCCCTGACATATAGCTGTAAGCTCCTTTATATAATGGAGTTAGGAAAGGCACAATAATGTTTGTCATGGAACAAAGGCAAGCCATTTTGTAACAAACACAGTCAGGACGAAGCATACAATATTAATTGTGAGTCGATCCTTGCAAAGTTGTGGACTAGTGTATATAATCTTAACTTACATTGGCGTAAAATTGACAACTCTAGTTAAATGCTTCGGCCTGTGAACTTGGTAGGAGTTATCCGATAACGCGTCAATATTGATATCCCTCGAAAGATCCACGGGAACACTGAACGTGGATGGCTGGCTACTTCGAAGGCTACTCGCAGATATATCACTTACTGAGAACTTGAGTTTATCTGGAACATTCAAACAAAGATAAGCAGGTATTTTTGCATTCGATATTATACACCTAAATGAAGTTTCATTTTTAGAATCTCGATCCAACCAAACTAAAACACAAATATTAGAGCAGTTATAGGTTAAAAAAAACCTCTTATAATGAAAATTAGTGTAAGAGCAACATAACTATTTCGCAGCTATATTTAATTTGAGAGAAAAAAGTAATTCAAATTTAAAGTAATAAGAAAGTTTACATGTATCAATGGGCGATATCTTAGCGGCGACTTCATACAAGACGTCGGGCGTCCAGAAGTTGGGTATTCTGACGAACACCTTCCCGGTGTCGACGGGCATGTGGAAGCCCAGCTTATGCAGCAGTTGGAGGAATTTGAGGTCCTTGCACACGTTCGCCTGCTCGCAGTTCCACGGAACTAACGGCACAGACTCGTTGAACTCTGCCAATTTTCAAATTAAAATTGTTCATTACGCCATAGAAGCTAACATCTCTTTACGATAGTAAAAACTTTAAAAAATTTCATTTAATAACAAAATAATATAAACTAGAGGACCAAGATAAATATGAGGTATATTAAAAAATAAAACTAATTTCAAACACTTACGCAGGGAATGATACGGGACGGGAGAGAGGACTGGCAAGTATGTTTTCTCTTTTTCATCCGACTCGGAATGTCTGAGTCGGTCATCGGGGTAAATACCGGCCGCTTTCTTGTTCATTTGTATCTTCACGTTACAGGTTTCCAACAAGACCGACTGCACCCAATCTAGGTACTTGGCCTTGTCATCGTGTGCGAGCTGTTCGCAAAGCTTTCTTATTTCACTGTCTCTCATTTCTTTATTCGCTGCCGGCGTCTTGGAATCGCAATCGTTTTCAGCATTCATAAGTTTATCGAACTTCTCTTTAGTAATCATAGATTGTTTCAATAGCTGTCTGATGACCGACCTCCTGGACTTAGCTATTCCATCGTCTCTGAACAACTTGACGATCTCGCCGATGCCATCGGGCAACGCGTTACATTGCATATAAATCCAACTCAAGGATGATAATTCATCATCGGTCCACCTATAGTGACAAAAAGTATCAAACGAGAGTAGTCAAGATTAATTTTAATCGTGCGGAACCGCAGAGCCCCACTGGAGTTCTATTAGCACAAACATACATCACGCTTGTCGACATGTATGTACATTCTGTATTCAGCTCAAATCTTTTGCAACATCGTATATAGAATGTTCTACCCATAGACACAGTAATTTTAACCGCTACTACCAAAAATGTCTTGCATTTGCATGCAAGATGATTTCAGGTGGCATAATAAACTTCCAACACTCGCGATGGTCCCAATCCCCTCCACCAATCGACGATCCAGCAGCGTGGTGGAGTATGGTATAGCCATTGTTATGCCGTGATCTGAGTCCCGTAGTGAATCATTCAAAAAACTACCCACTATGAACAACATAGTTAATCAAGTCGAGAGAGTAAGAACGGTTAAAATTTATCATGTTTACCTACACAAAATTATTATAGTGATAGTAATCGCAAGCACTAACTGAAAGACAATTTACAGATACTTAAAAGTTCAACTGTTAATTCTTGTATTCTCGTATGTTCGAACTTTGAATGTTCGAAATAAAATAAATTTTGATTAAAAATGTGTTATGGCACGAGACTCGTGACGTGTTCCGCCACGCGTCGCCTCCACTGTATTTGTATTGGAAGGTACTTACGGTATGTATGTCGTAATAACTTCGATCAACAATACCAATCGAAGCGCAATTAGCAGTCGAAGTACGACATAGTTCGTAGTTTTGATACAATGACCAGAAAGTACCTACTTGGAACTGATCTGTTACAGCTTACTCGTATTTTATTAAGTCCCATTTCTCTTTTGGAGCATTTGAATTAAAATCGACTTTTGCTTAGCCATGTGACGGACACTTTATTAAATTTTGATAACGAAAATATACAAAATCAATTGTTGTGTGATAACTAACATTCAGAGGATTTGTGTCATGAAGTGAATGTATACTTAAAGCTCTTTTATTTATTGTCCTTTTAGAGCCATCTTAACGTGCGATTCTATAAAGTGTCATCAACCATTGCCATAATTAAAGTAAGAAAATTAGTTCCCAGTCAGTGGGCAAATTGTGATCCCACGTGTTGACATTGGAATAAATCTATTTGTAGCCTTGAAAGCAGTGAAAGCTCCGTAAAAAAAAAATGAAACTGTATAAGCTTTGAAAGTAAATACTTATTAGACATACGTTAACTTTTCTTTGCAATACCACAGGCGTGCCAACTAAACGGTGACCTAATAAAACTACGCATTCGGGGGAAAAACACACCAACATAGCACCTGAAACAGCAACAATGCGCTTATTCTCCAAAATGCAAAATATTCATACATTCATACTTGAACGAATTCAAACATTTCAACAGGCGTGGGCCATCAATAGGATACATGCATGTTGTTCACATAATGTAATTCGAACTAAATTGTGATTATAATCAATAAAATCGTACAAATCAATGTTTCTTTCTACGTCTCAAATTCGACCCAACTGAAAATTTTCAGTGTCTTCACCAAAAATTTAAAATCCAGAAACATAACAATAATACAGCACGCATATGTCCTATCTTTGCAATCGTACATACTTTCCTCGTTCGCCGTATCAGTGAGTATTCAAATCGGTAACCAACTAACCTATCTTTGGAGCTCTTGTTGCTGTTAATAGACTTGTTTTTAGCTGGTTGTTGTTGTTGCGCCTCATTGGGGCTGTTGGGGGCTTCCTCCAACCTAGTGACCTTGACCTCGCCGTCGAAACACTCCGGCTCCAGGCGGAAAGTAAAGTTCTTGCGCGCGGAAATTGGTTTCTTTACAAACGTATTTATCACATACTCCACCAGATCTGACCAATCCTAGAACAAAAAAACGGTTGGAAATTAAAATTGTAGCGAACCCGATGTGCGATTATTTCAAATCAATATTTAGTTTTAGGGTAGAGAGATGTTGCGATGCAATGACTAATTACATTCATACAACAGATGAGACTTATATTAAACAATGTGTACATACAGTTTTTACTTTAAGTAATTTCGGTCCAGGCGCCAGAAAATAAATAATTCTTAAAGTAGGCCGTAGACAAAATAATTAAATAAATTACAAAAATTAAACGCAATGTACACTTACATCGCACAATTCAAATTCCGACTTCCATATAGAAGTGAAAGTTTTAATGATCTTCGGTTGGAACAGAGTGATGAGAGAGTCGAGCTCGCCGGCCACGTGGTGCATCACCGTGAAAACACAATCGTTCACGAATTCACCGTTATCTTCGTAACCTTCTAGAATAAGCCCGTACTGGTACATTATATGTTTGTTTGCAAACCTAAAATGTAACAATGAAAATTATCATCAATTAACAAATTTCTGTACACATATTTTGATAAATGATCAATTCTTTGTTATGAAAGATAACTTACTGTCTCACATGGTCCACCATATTGCTAGGACCTTTGTAATCTGGTAGCTTCATGGAACCATCCATGAACATCAGCAAGATATGGTTGGTTACAACTATATCCTGAAATTTAAAAACAAGACTTTCTATAAAAAAAAATTGTGCGTTTACATTTGAATTACAATTTCAATTAACTAAACAACAGAATGCATACTTGGAAGTCTATATCTACACGGAAATTGAGAGCAACCTAAGGCTTGAATTCACAAAAATAGTCTTCACGCATACATTTTAAAATCATTTTTAACAAATTTGCATGATTTTTAAACATTACAAATTTGGAATTGACATAAGTGAGTATTTTGAACATTAGTTTAACACCTTACTAACCTGTAGGTATTGTTTTGATTGATAGTTGGGATTATAGTAGCGCAGGAGCAACACCATCAGTGAGCGCAGGTCTTCAGTCTCACACATCTTCATTTGCAGCTCCTGTAGCGACTGCTGGTCGCTGTCGCTCACGTGAGCAGACTTCTTGTACACTTCGATAGCTTGCACGAACTCCCGTATAGCAGTTACCACCTATGTAAAAAGCAACATTGATGCACATTACAAATAAAGTAACCATATGATAGCTTATATTTGCTACACTGAATATACGAACAATACATTACTAAATTGAAACACCTGTTAATATTTTTACTTGACATATGAATGTTTCTGTTTTTTGTATAACAATAAATAAATAGTAGACATTACTAGAGTTAATAAATGCTAAGGCGGATACAGACGGAGTGGATGTAGGAAAGGCAGAACAATTGCAAAAGAATGATGTATACTTGTTTAACTTACCAAGTGCAGCCTCCTCATGCATGGTTTCAAGTCCTTGCCATCCAATTTAATGGCTAGTTCAAACTGCTCGCATATATTAACACCCTCAGCTGTTATATACGATATAATGTCAAACGACAGCACAGAACACAGGTGCTCCAGGTCTAACTCGATTTGCGTTGCAAATTTGAGGAAGTACGTCACGAGCCAGAAGAAATGTGACGTATCGATTTCTAGCTGCTGGTTCGACAAGATCTGTTGGTGAAGAGTCTTCACCAACGAGTTGTAGCCTTTCAGTAAGAAGTCAACCGTAAACTCCTTCAGCACATTCGATATATCATCGTTCGTTGGCGTTTTGTGAGACAGACCCTGTACGTTAATACTGAAAATAAAATCTGGATTAGAATTTATCCTCGAAATCGGTAATCAAAGACGTGTAAAATGAAAAATACACGAATTGATACCAACATGTTAGATTTCCCTCTTTTAACGATCTTCTTTCGTTTTTTCTCCTGCGAAGTGCTGTTACTGGAACGAGTCTTATTGTTTATTCTCTGCTTGGCATTGTGTGGCTTCTGATGCACCGGCTTATTGGCCAGCAACTCGTCTTCATTGCTCGAAGTAGATATCGATTCCTGATTTTCCAATTGAGTTCCATACCCACAATCTGAAGTATCAGCGCCGGTAACCTTTTTTTCAGTAACAGTTGAATCAGATTTGGATACCCTGTCAGTAGTTTTACTGTCAGTTGAATTTTTCTGCAAGGAAAAATTGTATCAAAGCAAACATTTTACCACTAAAAAGATTAGCCCCAACAAGTGGCCCACTACGGAGTACGGGTCTCTTTAACTATGAGAGATTAACCAGATTAAAATCGCATAAAGAACTTAAAGAGTTTATTTTTATTTAACTAAACAATTATCTAGTCCAGGCGAATAGTACTTAGAACACAAATTTTCACAAAACATCATTTTAGCTAAATGTTAAGGCTATTAGTTGCAAAAAATATAAACATTCCCTGAGGTTAAAGGAGAGTGGGTTATCACTGACATTATAAAATTGAAAAAGAAACTAACTTTATTACAATTAACATTTGCGTGTTTGCCTTTGTCTTCTTTGGAATATTCTGTGCCTTTCATTTTATCAGGAGCCGGTGGCGACACAGACTGATTACCGTTCTCATTCGGATTTTGTTTATTTTCCCACCCGTTATTAGCGCAGTTAGACTCGTCACTGCACTTGCCGCTAGCCCCCGTGTCCGATGAATCCGACGTCGGATCGGACGTTATCATGGGCGAAGAATCGTCACTCCCTGGAACAAACAAGTTCTTTCATCCTTGCTAACTTTTCAATGGGAAAGGCAACACAAAGTTCTAATTTGATAGCGCTACGAATGCAAAATTAAACAAAAAAAAAGTTCCTAATTGTTTTTATAATCAAATGCTACAATAGACAATTTTGTAGTAATCAAGTTACAATATTATACAAGAAGTATTCTAATGTAAGTAATGACCACCCACCAAAAGATATAGTAATTTGTAATTCACAAAGTATCTGAGTAAATTTTGGACGTGTAAGAAACTAACAGTGTTAAAAAACTTACCTCTATTAGGGGGAGACGTGTTGCTCTCGTTATCTTCGGAACTCTCAGAGAGCGAAGTCTCCAGCCACACGTTGAGAAGTTTATGCAACGTAGTGACGTGTTGGTCTTTGTACAGAAGAGCTACCAACTGTACCATAGTTACACCCCAGCTTCCCTACAAAATTAGATAAGTATGTTATTTTAGCTTTCATTACCTATTAGTAGATTCAAACAGACTAAGAGCATCGTCAACTTCTACCACTTACTTCATTGTATCTAACAATAGCAAATGCAGAATAAAAATACAAGACGTCACTAGACGCTCTGAGGCATATTTTACAACAAATCTTCGACCGACGTCACAACACCCAAATGAATCACGCTCTAGGGCTATGAGCGCTTTAATCAACGACGTCATAATCAATAGACGAGCGTCATACTTTCTCCTAAGAAACATTTTAGACAAAAGTCTAAGGTAAGCAGAACGAGAGAGCGTCACTGTAAATGGTCAATTTTAAATGGCGAATGTTAATATTCGTTTTACTATTGGCCAATAAATTGACGACAACGAAAGAGAAAATTATTTATATTTAAAAGAAAGGGATGCACTGTGTGATTTGGAAGGATCAAAATAGTGACGCTCTGTCTGAAAGTGTTCGCCTTGCATGCGTGGTCTATAGGGTTATGTCCTTAGCCTTGATGAATCCTACCAACTTATATCACCAACTATTAATTAGATGCATGAAGAAAGCAACTAGTAGGTTCATAACTAGAATAAATAGAGATATATTATATTAACCCTTACCGCATCTGTAACACTCATCAATTTAATAAGAACTTTATCAATGCTTTGGCTAAACAAATTCCACATTATTTGATTTTGCACCGTATGTAAAGGGCCATTGTAATTTGGATTGATATTATGAACATCTTCTGGAATGTGTAATATGTTTCTCAGGAACAATAGTGTGTTCCCAATGTTGTTGCGCTGCTCTGCCGGTATGGTTGTTTTCGGCTCACAATCAACATTTTTCTTCAAAAAGTCAATAATCACTTTGGTAGCGCGGTGATCAGTCAAAGCAGCCTTCGTTGTAGTTAGCAGGTTATTAATTTCAAACACAGTATGTCTTCCAAAGTCTGACCGCGAGATATCCTCAACGTTAAACAAACACTCGATAGGGGTGGTTAAATTCACAAATATCTGTATCAATAATTTAACAGATTTATCTTCCTTTACATTAATCAAGAGCGGAATAAGATCTTTTCTAATATTCTGTCCAAAACTGATGTTTCTACGATAATTCCGTAAATATTTATCTTCTGTCAAAATGTTATGTAAAATTGCTTCAAGGGCAGCTAAAAAAAGTTTAAAATAATACTTTAATAACATGTACCTACCAAATAGAGGATAACGATTACGTAAAAATTATTTCAAATGTTTACACATACCATTACAATTTTCATTTATGTAATATCCATCTGTATGAGCATATCCGAGGTTACTAAATGTACTATGAATCTGAGGACTTTGAAGGACCCACTCCATGATTTATCTAAAACAAGAGGAAAAAAATCATTATGACCCGTACTAGGATAGTATGATAGTGGGATATGCTGAAGTTTTACAAAAAATATAATAGAGCTAAGATATAATTATGTATAAATATAGGATTTTTGATAAGACAATCATTGTTCTTAAATGCCTACTAATGTTAAATCACCTAACACGAAAACAGTTTTTCTTATTTACACCATTCCATAAAGCATTTACATCATATAGATTCTTCATGACAAGTAATTGCTTAATTTAGGTAATTACTTGAGTTTGTCAACTGTTGACTATAGATAGGTACAAGTATTAGACTGAAATGTATATTCTGAGATCAAAATTAGTATACAGAACTATCCAAGTGTTCACTATTAAACGATTAGAAAGCGGGTCAACAACATTTTACAGAAAATGATTTCTTATACAAGTAAATAAAAAACTCAAATATTAAAGGTGAAATCCGACAAACGATCAGTTAGACCACCTTTAAGCGTTTACCAAAGGTACAGAGGATGTAATTCTTTACTAATTTGCGATAGTAAATACTGTGCGAAAAGTGGTATTTGGTTTTTTAATGTGAATATAAAAATTAATGTCACTTGAGCCCCTATAGGGTCATAATATGGGATGAAAGTTTCTTTAAACTTAAAATGATTTTGATGCGTGTTCGCGATCCATGTGAAGTTAGTAATTAAGTTTACCAAAATGAATTGGAAGAGACTATAAGAACTCATGGAGTGAGGCGGCGCCACACTGAAAAAGGGCCGGAATGTTAACCATACATAGGTGATAAGCTTCACTTTACTCATAGTTTTAGTCACTGCCAAATTGGATTTGACTAACTTTTCTATATAATTTCCGCATTTCTTAATTAAATATACATAATAAGTAGATAATATCAATACTATTGACCATAAATATTGATAAAGATCAATATTAATGATGCATAACTCATACTGTCCTAAAGCCATTAAAATAGTTTTTAACAGATTTAAACGTTGTTTGTATGTGAGTGTTGTCTGATTTGTAAATAGTAATTATGTCCAAAAACTTACGGTTAAATTGGTTATAACTTTTTGTCAATAAATAATCACTTTTTATCCATTTTTAAACAATGGCACAGAAGTTATATTTTTTGAAACACGATAAGCAGCAAAGAACACCAAATGAGAAATAAAATTCACCATTTCTTTGGCACCCTTCCTTACGGAAAAAATATAACTAGCTTCTGCCCACGTAAAAACTTATTTGCGGACTTGTAAAGTTGACGCACGTTTTAACTGGGGAGGAAAATTGTGGGGTCGTTATACGGTATCCGATCGCCCTTTTCACGTAACCAAGTCTCGTGTACCTACGTACCTAATTAGAGAACGTTGTACCCACTTATACCTATATACTTTCATTAAATCTGATTAATTAACAAACAAAAGTACCTGGGCGTAGGTTATTTATTCAATATCTGCTTGATTTTTGAAAAACTTTTGTTTTATTTACCTAAACACCAGGTACATCAATGAAAATCGTTACTGAGTACACATGGAGAGAGAAAGAGATATCTTTTTGATATTTTTTTTCCTTTTAGTATCTGCAGGATAAAAACGCATTCTTTTAACTAACATCATTTTTAATTTCATCTTCGAAAGTAAACGTTAGAAAATTTTTAATTTTTCAAATAATCAAAAAAAAAATTAAAGAAGAACACGTATTTAGAACTAGAATAACAAAATTGAGAAATACAATTTTTTTAGAACTTTCAAATTTAAAATAGTGATCAAGTTCAAGTCCACATTAGATAGGTACGTTCTTTGATTAATTGAAAATGCCTTCAAGAATATTTAATAATGTTACTAAACAGTATAGAAATAATGTCAAAAATATACCTTGGATGTAGCACGAACGTAATGACTGACGCGATAATGATGAAATCAAGCAGAGTGGTTATAAAATTGCTAGCAAAACAAGGGAAATATCGTCAAAAAAATTCATGGTGTAATTATGACGATATCAAGCGTCCGCTTTGCAAAGCTTGTGCAAATTATATCTATAGGTACCTAGACTCAGTGTGACTTGTAAAAAAAATGTTAATAAAATGATAGAATGTAAAAGTATGATTTTTGAGAATATCATACTTAACGTTCAACAGGAATATTTAAAATGGGTGCTACGAAATCTTACCGCACCTAATAGAGCGCAAGTCAAATATTGAAGTTTTAGAGCGCTGTGAAAGTGATCCTTCAAAGACTTTACACATTGCTTTGGTCGATGGCGAAGCAGTTATGTCCGTTTTTCACCAAGACCCTGAAAATAAATGGAGATCAATGCAATCGATAGAAGTTAGTTGTAAGGGCAAACATAATTATCTGTCAGAAAAATCAAAATGTACCCGGGAGGCTGGGACTTGGAAATCAAGACGTGGAGCCCCCCTTTAATATTTACTTTTTTTTTTAAAGGTAACATAGTATACCGAAGTATACCGAGAGGTAATATTGGTAGTACGCGACAGGTCGTCATGGCAATCGGGGTATGAGGCGAGGCGGGGGAGAAGTGACACCCCGCATACCGCACGTCACCTAGTCTTACTGCTGTACGAGCCCATATCGACCTCGATTATCGATATTAATTAACCGCACGTAGTTGTTTGTTGTGTTTTAAAATGATTTCGGTAGCTTCCTCGTCACGTGTTAAAACAAAAAAAACAAAAATTCATTCACAACAACGAGAACTAGCCAGGAAAGTAATAAAAATTTGTGACATTGAACGAAAACTCAATAATTAAATATTTTTACTGAATCTTCGTCACTAGTTTCTCTAATATATCTGTTTCATTTTCATTTTACTTATAATAAACCTTATTTAATTAATTTTACTCTTAATATTTTGCGTCGAAAAATTATCTATATAGACATATTATTATACAGAAAGTGATGCCATATCACTAGAAAATTGCCATTTCGACCTGTCGCCGACTATACATAATTTGTGAAAATTTCAGCTTTCTATCTAGTTATCACCGTTTATGAGATACAGCCTGGTGACAGACAGACAGCGGAGCCTTAGTAATAGGGTTCCTTTTAGGTACGAAACCCTAAAAACACGTAATTCAACGTTATTGGAAAGTTAACCTCCAGTTGGGAAAAACATAGAATACTAGACGATGCCCACGGCTCCGCCCGCGGAAAAGTCGATAAACAAAATATTGAGTTCGTCCCAAGGGAACCTATAATCGGGATAAAATGTATCCTATGTCCTATTCCTGGATGCAACCTATCTGTGTACCAAGTTTCAGCTTAATCCGTTCAACGGTTAGACCGTGAAGGAGGGACAAACATCCAAACATCCAAATATCCAAACATCTTTACAAACTTTCACATTTATAATATTAGTAGGATATTAGTAGGATAGGATGTAAAGAGAATAACAAACGAGCTGGCAGTGTTACCAACCCCTGTCACCTATGGACATCGAGGTAGAGTAGGACTATAAGTATTAGGGGGACTGTTAGTAATAGGAGTTAGTGAGAAAATTAATAGTTTATTAATTCGTTTGTGACAGGTCCGCGGAAGTTAGTACTGTTAGTGCAAGTTAACCCTCGTTAGTAAATGTTAGCAGTACCGTTAGTAATTCTATGTATCTATCCCATTCGAAGTTGGTCTCGTATTCCGGCATGGGATTGAGATAAATATTTTAAATTTTAAATTTATTTCAAAAGATTTTTGGAAAATAAGCCCCTAAAGGGTTTAAAACAGAACGTAGTTAGCATTATAAAAAAATATTTTTTTCTTTGGGGTAGAAATTATAAAACGACTTATTTAATGTTTTTGGAAAATCAACCCCTCAAGGGGCATAATATAAAATGAAAGTTTGAAACTTATAATTTCTGCAAGTAAAACTGCGGGAACTAAATCATCTTAAAACCTCTTCTGAACTCTCCTCCTCCCTGCTCACATGCCTGTGCCTACCTTTAATCACCTTAATAAAGTAGAAAATTTTAAATTTTACAAGGTTTCCATATAAAATACTGGAACTTTAAGATTTAGTTTTGGGTAATGAATGCTTTAACCTTTTCACCGCGAGACGAAATATCAGTTGCCGGGCCCCTAGCGCGACGCACAGAAAACGAAAAATAAATA
>LGAG01000038.1:1212885-1258505 GCA_001278395.1 Lerema accius | reverse complement strand
CATCCCTATTGGTAATGGCGTAATAATTGACATTATTCGTTTGATGTTAGTCGGCCATATTTGTTTACCACTTTGGACAAGTAAAGAACACAAACTATAAAGTGTAAAGAAAAATAGACTTTAACTATGTACAACCTGCAAATCAGAACAGAACGTTATATTAACTGGGACAGTGACACTGCCAAGTTATCAGTGACAACTATGTTTCTGACACTGACAATTTAGACTAAGTTGACTGATTGACATACTGACGTGACGACCAAATTGCCAACACAACATTTAGCTTTAGAATCGTAATTCGTAATATTTTATTTTTAATATACTTCATTTAAATACACCTATTAGGAAACTTATTTTTTAAGCAAAATTACATGACAATTATTTTACGAAATTCAATTACACCTTAGCAAAGACCCTGATACAATTCATTATTATATTATAATTATAAAACAAATTAATAGTAATATTTCCTGATCTTATATTTTGGATAATGGATAATAGAGCTGCAAAATTAGCTAACGCTAGAAAGAAGGTAAGGAAAGACAATTATGATTTCCGCAACTATTTAACGTTACTCAGATGGGCTTATTATTGTCTTCTCTTGATTTTAGCTACGAGATCACCAAGAAAAGAAATCTGTTTGTACTTCTAAAGATGAAGTTACAGAAGTATTATTGTCTCGAGATTCTCCGTTAGATATAAACGGCAGAGACCATTCAGTTGTATCAAAAGATGAACATACATTGCTGAATATTAAACCAAGCGATGGAGAGGTCAATGAAGTCACATCTGAGCAATTTCATAATCAAACTCAAATTAACGACAATGAGCCAGTTACTAGCGATGATAAAGGATATGCAAATGTTACAGAAATTCTTATTTCTAATAAAACTAATCTGGAAATGCAAATTAAAGAACTTCAATCAAAAATTTTACAACTTGAACATATGTATTCCAAAGAAGTTTATGAACATAATTTTAACAAGCAAAAATTAGCTGCTTTAGAAGTAGAATTGAATGATGCATGTAAAAAATATACTTTGTTATCTGAATCAATATCCAACCAAGATTCAATAATTAGTGAACTTAAGGGTCTGACAAAAGCATTAACTGATGATAATAACAATCTTAAAGAACAGAAAGAGTTTACACAAACAATTCTGACAGCAAAAGAAATGGAACTATCTCAACTAAATAGCCAGATTAATGTTCTACAAAACCAACTGGATGTAACAACCTTGCAACTCCAACAACTTACCAGTGGTACTAATTTTGCCATCAATCACGAAATAAGCAATGATCAGATAGATAGTGAATCATTAATAAAAAAGATTACTATGTTAGAACATGAACTAGAAAGTTCATACAAAGAGAAAGATCAAATAAATTTACATTATGAACATTATGTAAGTAAGTTAAATGAGCAATTAAAAAATCAAATGTCCAAAAATGAGGCTCTCTCAACTGAAGTTCGAGCTCTTCAAAACAGAGAGTGTGCCCTTATTGAACAAATCAGTCAATTGGAAATCCGTATGCAAAATTATCGACAACAAACTGACGCTTATGCTGAATCATACAATACCACTTGTGTTGAAGAACTAAAGGCAAAAGTTGCAGCACTCCAGGTAAGTTGTATCACCTATACCATAACTGTCAAATATAACGGTCAATTACTAAAGTTTAGTTAGACAACCTATCTTTGCAAGGTGAATGTGCCATAGCATCCAAACCCCTTAGCTCAAATAGGTAAAGCAAAGAGAAGGCAATCTTTGTTACCATCTGAGAAGTTACGTTAGTAAAATATACAATACACAATTTTGTAACCTTTGTATTAGTTTTACTCAGTAGCACCTCCTCCCAGGTGCAATTCAAGAAAGCCCATCATATTTATAAAATCAACATAATTAGATAATAAATAAGAAAATGTTAATACACTATACTAGAGGTGATCATCTTAGTCCTCAGGGGTAGCAATGCAACTTTTGATGAACTTCGAGTGAGACAAACACTTAAGGTTTACTAACTAGACTACTAACTTTTACTAGCAGGTCTAACCTCCTCGAACTTCTGAGGTCCCTATAATAATGAATGAACAACAACTAATATTCCTACTAACATCTATTACTAACATGATCTATTAACCAATTAACAGTCCCCCCTTAGTCCTACTCGAAGTTTGTTACAATTTGCATGGGCAGCGGGATTGTGGCACTTAACAATATAAAAAAAAATTAACTATCTTTGTCATTACCCATAACTGTCCCACTGCTGGGCTCGAGTCTCCTCTCTTTGAGGGGAATTGAACTTAGTCCACCATACTGACCAAGTGCAGATTGGCTGAATTTACAGTCCTTTGTGAACTTTATGGAGAACTCTCAGGTGTCCTCACATTATTATTTTTATAAACCATAATTGTGTGAAATAATACCTAATTAAAGTAATTAGATATTTGGATTTGAAGGAAAGCCTACAAAACAGTTATTGATTGTTTTTATGCAACTAAGAAACTTTTCTATTGCCTTACTTATTTGCAAAACACATTATTCTGCTTATACAATAAGTTTTAATTTTGTTGTATACTCCATAAATACTTCTTTAACCTTCATGATTGGGCCTTAGTTGAATGTTTGGACAGTTGTAGGTAATATTACATTATGTGGTTTCTGCTACCTACAAGGTATTTTATTTATTTTTTTGGAAATACACATATTTTGTATTACTTTATAGGCTGAACTGGATGAATTAAATAGCAAGCACAATGATTTACAAAAGAAACATGAGGAAAGTTTAAATAAAATAGAAGAACTTAATCGATCAGAAGCACAAGAAATGTGTCATGATAATATAAGCATAGAAAAATTAAATGCTGATATTACCAGTGATAAAGTTGCTGCACAACGAGCTACAGAACAGAATAAGAAGCTGAAGATTGATGTGGAAGAGCTTGAGCAGATTGTAGTGAAATTGGTATGTAATTTCACACTACAAAAATAACCTTGACGATCTGTTAGCCACCAAACAAGGGTCCCAGGTTTGATTCCTAGTTTAGGCAAATATTTGTATGACAATTGTTATAAATGTTTATACTTGTGTACCTAGTGTATGTTGTGATGTCTTATTTGTATTGTTCCCACATGTGCGATAAGAAATCATACTTTATTAGCGTTCTAGGAAGGACAGAGATGGGTTTAGGACCACAATTGTATCTGAGAGGTTATTCTGAAGGAAATACCAGCATAGAAAAAGTTGTTCAATATGATAAGTGTTCACTAAAGATACATGATAGCCGAAGGTTGGGAATGCCAGATGTAGTAAACTAAGGAATCAACCAAGCTAAAAGAGTTAAAATATAGTATAACAGAGCAACCTTAGCCCAGTTTTTTAGTATATAGTTAGTTTCAGAACAAGGTTTCTTATCGTTTGTTGCGAATGAAGGCAATGGCGCTGATTTCCTATCACAAAATTTTGTCACGCTTTATCAGAATGATGATTGAAAGTGTTTAGTATTTATATTCACTTCACACTAGAATCATAATTACCTACACAGGGTGTATATAACAAGTAATTTTTAAATGTTTATTGATACTTACAGTTGGTGTATTTTTATATCAATTGTCGTAATAGAGCATCATAAGTCATAACCTTTTTTTGTTTTAGGGAAAAGATAAACTAGAACTAACAGAAATGTTATCTCATGAAAAACAATTAAATAAACAGCTTATGCTGAAACTCGCAGAATTAGATGAAACATCAAAGCAGATCCAAATAAAATTAAAAGCCAAAGATGATGAAATGATCAGGTTACAAGCAAATTACAGAGATATAGAAGATAAACACGAGGCCCTTCTCGAAAACCTCTTGCAATCAAAAGAAAATGCTGTAACGAAAAAAAATATTCAAAGTGATATTGAAGCTGAAAATATGTGTATAGATGATGAATCTAAAAATAATCTTCTCGCTAAAACAAATAATTGTTCAGGTGATTGTAACACAAATGTATATACAGAAATAGAAAATGGAAATGAGTTACCCAAAGAACATGCCATGTTCAAGCTTCAAGAAAGATTTTTGAATATTATGGATCAAGTAGCTAATTTGTCAGATGAGAAACACAGACTTGAACATATTATATTACAGTTGCAAACTGAGACTGATACCATTTGTGAATATGTAGCTTTATATCAACAACAACGAAGTCTTTTGAAAAAACGTGATGAAGAGAGGAATGCACAAATTAAACTTTTCCAAATGGAATGTGATGAAGTAAAACGACAGCTAGAGGAATTAAGTGGTCTCTTTTTGAAGTTGGCACAAGATAAGGACTTAGCTGCACATCTGCAAGTAGAATCAAGACATAATGATGTGGCTAAAATTAAAAATTTATTGGAAAATTTGCTTAACAGTTCTCTCATAAATTCAAAGTGTATGAGTTTAGAGTTGAAAAACTTTTATCCTTGCAGTTGTTGCTCTGGTCAGCTCATAGATGTTTAACGTAATTTCCTGTAAAACTAATTTAATATATGTTTAATATTGTATTTAATAGATTTTTTTAATTATCCGAAAATAAAATATATCTATTAAGTTTAGAAACATTACAATTCGCATTGTATTGCATAGGTAAGGTACACCCAATAAATTTAATATAATCAACTGAGATGTTTTAACTTAACACTCACAAAGTATAAACAAGTTGCTATTTTTAAAATATGAGAGAATATTGTGAAAACACCCCATCAATAATGTGATTTAGTACAAAACTTACATTTTTTATTTATGATTTATTTTGAGAACGAGAGAATAGTTAAGTACTTATACAATGTATTGTATAATGAAATGAAGTAAATAACAAGCGGAATATCATAAAATATATTTGTATAAATCTGATACCATAGTGTAAAATCATCATCATCATAAATAACACAACTACGAAAAAACAATTAAGAAAAACCTATAACCCAGATTGGAAAATTGAAGGGGTATTTTATCAAAATGAACAACCCATGTTGATCTCACAATGAAGATGAATCCAATGACACTTCTCACGTTAACAAACCTCCTTTTGGTGCAGTTGAGTAAAAATATACCTAAGAGCCTTGAATATTCTTAAAATAAAAGACAAGAGTAAGTATAATAATATTGTATTCAAATTGAAATCATAAAATGTAAAACATTTCGATAAACATTAAAGCATTTGTGTTAAAGTTACCAACACAATTTGTTGTATAAATTCATTACAACTAACGCATTGTTATGAGACTGATTCGAAAAAAGAAGAGTAGTAAAATATTTTTATAATAGCAAATTGGTAAAATAGGCATTTGAGTAGGTATTTATAAAAATATTGCAAAAAATAGTTTCTACTCTTCAGGGTATAATTTAGGTAATTAATAAATTTATAAGGTATAAGTATATTACCTTTGCTGAAGCTTAATAAATCAACATCAATTCCCTTTTATTTACTTAATACGTTTAAATACGAATTGATGTTAAAAAATATACCTACCTACTTTTCAAACTTCTACTAAGTATGTATATACATGTACCAAATTAGGTTTGACAAAGTGCATAATTAATTCACTTTAAAAAGAACATAAATTATTATTCTTATTTTTTACCATACTTTATTGACATGAAAGCACCGTGTAGAAAGGAAATTAGAAGATAATGTGGAAAACAAGACGTATGTACAATTTTACACAGGGTACAAAAAAGTATTGTATTGTAACACTATAAATTATAAGGACATAGGTAATTGTAAATACCAAAATAATGGTAAAAATGAAAATTGCAGGAAATGCTTAAACGAATGTATTCTAATCAGATTTAGGTACCTATAGATAACATGTTCTTTTTATCATCAATAGCAAATAATTTTAATTAAGATCTATTGATAAAATATTAAAATATACGAAATATAGGTCAATAGAACTTCAATGCCAACAAAGGGCTCATAAGCAACGCAAGAGGACGGCACAATTTTTATTAGTTTTTTTAAAAGGTTTTGTACCTTTGTCTTAAATCTTCGATATTACAAAAAACTTACATTATTTACTATTAATTGGTAAATATGATATAGCTATAGGTAAATTAATAATATGTCTGGCTATCCTACTAGCATTTTTCATAATACTTATTGAATGTATGTTATATTACTTGATCATATACCCAAAGAACGGGACTGACATTTTATTCGCTTCAATACACGTCAACATCAAACTCTATATTAAAAGAGAGATAAAAATAAATGGGTCCCGTCTTGTAATGCCATTCTTTGTAAAGTGTATTAGGTATTAAATAAACTTAGGTATTTGTTATTCGTATGTAAGCAATGTAGAAGATACAACCTTAGTACAGCGTAGGTAACTCTGAAAACACCCGTTCCCTGTGTACATATCTATCGTAAAACGTTCATGCAAAATAGCTGCCATTAATATTTACGACGTGTGCACGTAGACGATTTTAAATATTATATAAGTTTATTTCTGTCCTATTGCTTATAATTCATTTATTGTATGCTTAGCAATATAAAGAGCCCATAGAACAATGACGATTGTCTATTGGAAAAAACCGTTGTAGACAACTTTAATATAAATAATTTTTATGTCTTTATCAAAGGTTAGTCTTACTGTCTCAAAATATTATGAATCGGAGCCGAATAGTATTTCCCTAGAGGTTTATTTAGTATAATTTTCTGTCTCTTGGAGAAAGTTAGTGCAAAAACAATTTTGCAGTTTACAAAGTCTATTTGCAAAATATTTCGTTAGAGTACAGTATAGTGTTAAGCTGCACGGATACTTTATCTCAATTTTGACTTACACTTTTTTTTCAATCATAATATTATTGTCTCAATGCATTTAAGGTGGTAAAAATAAAACATTACAACTAAATTATTTATGCGGTGTCAAATGTGACGAAAGAGTTTTGTGGCCATGTCTAAAAATATTGATCCCAACCGACCTCGTGAAAATGTTTGTCAGTAAAAGACAAATTCTTAATAATTATAAAGCATCTTCCCTAAATTGTGGTAATTTGAAAAAACAATGACATGCGTAAGACTATTGACAAAATACTTATAATTTAATGATTTTATTTCTTTGACTAAGAAATAAATGTAAAAATACTGGCCATACCCGCTTGTGTAAGGCGGCTCAAATGCTTAATCTCATTATAACAAACATACAAATACCGACGACAACGGTACATAAAAAACATAGAAGGTGTATAAAATAGTTTTGCATTTTTTAAAGTAGCCAATCAATATCACATAGGAACTGGCAAACGTCTTTAGGCATTTCATTTTCTTAACAATAATTTAGTAAGCAAAAATTACGCTGCAACAGTAGTGTTTTAGCAATATATATATATATAAATTATATATATGCTTCCACAATAATTATGTATGTAGGTACTTAAAATGCTATTTCTAAGCTAACCACAGCACAATCTTACCCAGTTTAATATTGCTTCGAGTAAAGTGTTTTGTGTATATTTATACATTCTCTAACACAGTCTTTTCTCTCATGACTCGTAGTTATAGAGAAAAGGTAACTTAATAGATATTATATAAATAATAATTATACGATAAAAAACTGGCTCAATGAATAGATTACCAAAAAATATAAAGGTTCAAAAGCATGAGTAGGAACACTGTTCTCTACAATTGTCAATACCTACAGTTCATAATGAAAAACAAACAAAACAACATTCAAATAAATAAATCTTTGCAACAAATGATATTAATAACAATGGTAACTTTATATTCTTATTGTAAAAAGTTTTTAAAGTAAGCTTTTCGAAATTTAGTAACAAATAAAATTAAACCACTCAAAATATTTCCTACATATTCTTAAACTTAATTGTATTCTTAGATTAAAGCAATAATGTGTTGGATTATCCACTAATATACTTTGGTTTTCGTGATTGCATCCCGTTGCCAAGCTCTGCTTGGAAAATTAATTCTACATTTTCAAAATAGCGACAATCCGATAATTAATATTAATTATTGTAACAACAAAAGTCACGTTACTTATGCCTATCTATTACAAGTTATTATCGGTACAATCACCATGTTTTACGAGAGAGAAAACAGTTATTTTTCACAAAGTCAAGTCGTGCTGGGTGCCCAAGACAGTACAAAAAAAACTACAACATCATGTTTCCGCTTTAGGAACGTTTTTGGGCCCATTTCATATCGTCGGCGCGCGGCTTGCATCCTGTCAAAGCTTCAATAACTATTTCGAGGGTAGACCAGAAATGCACTTTTTCTAAAGGCCAATTGAGCCACCCAGTCGTTATGCAAAAGTAAGTCTCGTGCGGCGCTACGTGATGGATGCGGTGATGTCTCCGCGGCAGCACTATGTGCCACTCCTGCAGCCAAACCACCCACGACGGCAACCCGAAGTAAGTATGCGACCATTTGTGGATCTAAACAGATTTAACCACCGACGTAAGTATGCGACCATTTGTGGATCTAAACAGATTTAACCAATCATCTGAACATATTAAAATGCAAAACGAAAGTGAAACAAAGGTGAAAGGTAAAGTTATACTCAGATTTACCAGAGATTAAAGAGGATATAACTTGATTCAAACAGAACATAAAACCATTAAACAGTATACCTGAGCAAAAATATCCGGTTCCAAACAACTTTTTATGTAGTTTGTGTTGACGCATGTTGTTTTAGCAGCTACATTGATGTTAATTGGTAAGGAAACTTGTAAGACTTTGTACCTTATAAACATTTTAATGTTAAAATTTAATTTTGTTAAACTTACTTGTTTAATTTTGTTGACTTTAAATAAGCGTGAATTTTAAATTCAAAACAAAAATTCAACGATTACTTGCTTTGATACGTGGCTCAAGCTTAGCTTACCTGATTCGTCATGGCGACAAATATACAGCAGAGATACCAATATGCAATCCAATGAAATTGGTTAACGATGGTAACTGTATCGTATGTCAGCAACTGCCAGACAATCCTCGCTAGTACCGGTATCGTGATCGCAAAGTTGTCACCATTCGTCTCTATGAAGTCGTGACGTGTTATTGAAGTCGGATCAATGTGATGTTCACGGAATGGCCGCAAGAAGTTCTGAAAAAAAAACAAATGCTAGTTTACATATTGTTATAAACACAAAGGAATGAGTTACTAAAAGTATAAATAATAGATAAAATAATTTTTCTGCATACAATTTAAATATTTTAATTTAGATATTTCATACAATAACTGAAAACTTTCTTGTTATAAGTAAATGGAAAAAATCTGAATATTTATAAAATAAAGTAACTACAGTTTATTTAAAATACTCTTCCTTTTGTTCCGTTACCGTTTCTACCTACCTACTGTTTTGTACCGTTTCTTACTGTTTTTTTCCATGTCTTCAGGCCGAGCGCGCTTAATAATAATAATATTATTTGCTTTTTTAACCCCCGACACAAAAAGAGGAGTGTTATAAGTATGACGTGTCTGTCTGCTGTGGCGCCGTAGCTCCAGAATGGATGAAGCGATTTCAATTTAGTTTTTTTTCGTATTATAGGTGTCTTATCTGCGAGTGTTCAGACATGTTTGATGAAAATCTGTTGAGCCGTTTAAAAATGTAGGGGGTGAGAGTGGGTAAGAATAACCCAATATCTGCATATATAATATAGTGAGGTAGTGGGGTCTCAAAATAAAAAAGCGCATTGAAACAGAATATTAATGACTTTATCGAGTATTCTTAGTTTCGTTTTATGATAAAATGTGTCGAGGGTATTGTATAATAACATTGAGCAGGTATAGGTACAGTTGATACATTATTAAGACAACAGTGCAGTCGGATCGCAACTAAAATGCAAATCAGTAAAATCAGTCAGCAACAGGCTAAACTGTCCTAAACAAAATGATAATAAGCTTTATGGCTGATTTACCAAATTCGCCTTTGAGTGACGCCCTAAAATTATGAAAAAGTTACAAAACTTTTGAACAAACATCATCCCTACTTTAGAACGAACTTCATCTGATAGATTGAGATTCAAACGTTTCATTGCTCGTGACCTCAGGGACGTATGTAACTAACGACCTAATTGGACTACGTTTCCTTCAGTTTAGGGGCAATTTAATACAGAATCTTCTACCAACCGGTTAACGCCCGTTTGTATTGGCGTATTCATTACATTTTTAAGTCCGACAGAGGGCAGGGGAGCGGATTTGGTCAAGTGGCCACCTGTACCGAAAAAGTTTGGGAGCCTCTGCTTTGAATTGTAATTATAACAATACGGAACTATACATTGCACGTGCCGTGCATCCACTCAGGAATAGAGCACGTTCTAGTACTTAACTAGGTAGGTACTTATTTAATTAACAAGTTACTATTTTAATTACTTTATATCGTACCCATCCCCTGTGTATAATTGTGTGGTCACTGGTGTCACTGTTGACTCGTCAAAACTTACAAATATTTTAGGTATGTACACACTACATTTTATACACCTACCTACCTATATGTGTGTCTATCTATACCTCTATTTGTTTATTTCCATTTTAATAAATATAAATATATTTAATTTTCATGATAAGATACCATGCCTATATAATTTCATACTGTTTTCTTTGTTATTTAAATCGTAAGCAATGTTACTACACCGTAGTGAGTCGTCTTTGTTTACTACCTTATAACAAACAGTAGGTACCTACTCGACTCGGCCATCCGCTAGTAATAATTAATGATGGAGACTCAACATAGTTTCAATTTCAACGTAGGTAGTATCGATTTTACACAACTACGTGGTTATAACTTTTAAAAATTCATGAAACTACAGAGTTCTGAACAATAGAAACGCAATAAACACGGCAGTAGAAAGTAATTACTTATCGATTCCATGGCCTTGTTTCTAATAAATACAGTAAAATATCCTATGGGTTCGTCATACAATAAAATGTATGTTAACTTAAATATAATTAATTAATTTAATTAATAATTAATTTTCTATAAATTACCTATACGTGATTTCGTTTAAGACCGACTACCGTTAAGTACCGTTTTAAGAATAATGTAAGCACATACGAATTTGAGATTTGACATACTTAAACATTATTTGGAGAAATGCATGAGTACCTACAAGAAGAAATTTTTTTACACATTCTTTTTATATCGCCTGTAGTCAGTAGAAAATCTCTTTGTGTTTCGGGTTTCCCTAGACACTTTTTAAAATACCTGCCCAGACTCAGGGTGGTGTATAGCCTATCCTATACTCTCAATCGAGCCTAATCCAATGTTATTAATCTATGTTTAAGCTTTAGGGCCTAACAACGAATTGTACATACACACATAATATGCTCGTAAACAGTACCCTCCTCGCGCGGATGAATCTGACTTTTTAATAATTAATAGTATAACAAAAAAATAATTCTATTTATTATAAAATTCGCTGAAATTAAGCAATCAGTCACTTGACTGCAAATGCTACATGATATCACAAGGAACAAGATCAACATCTATGATTAACATTACATACAGGTGTGTATAGAGTAGATAGATAAAAGTATCTACTATCTCTGTCTGGCTAATGTGGTTTTCATAACACATGATATGTTAGAAAAGCCATGACAGTAAATTGTATATGTGGACAATTGGATTTTTAAATACGTAATGTAACCATACATAACGTAAAAAAGAAATAAAAGATTCTTGTAAAAAAAATAGGTCCTAAGGTAACCAATTAACCATGTTTTAAAATTTACTCAATTGGCATAATATGGTTACTGTGTGTAACAATGCTGTAAACTTTAGTCTAATGCATCATAAAACTCAAGAAAATTTCTTAATTGCTATTAACAGCAATAATCCTCCTCCTAATAGTGCCTGAAACTGCTTAACCAGATACCAATTAAAAACTTAATATGTAACTAATGCCACTGGCCTTCACACACAGATTATTAGTTCTGTGATAAGTTATATATCTATATAATAATAATTCAGGTCAACACCCTACTAAATACCTTGCCTATAATAGGTAGGTCAACAGCTCCCCAAGTGTCAGCACCCCAATGAACAACCCCAGAAGCGAAGTCTGCAGTGAGAACACCAGCAATGGCTGCCAACATCAGAGATGCATCAGCTCGAACATATTTGGCCATCATCAAACCAGCACATACACACAATGTGCAACAGACAACCACGCATACCCATTCTTGGAGTCTTTTACCTGTTGAATTAAATTGAAACAAGTTCTTTTAGTGAGATATAATTTCTAGTATTAACTTCTAAAGCATTCATAATTTGGCGGCTTATGATGATTCTTACTTACCAGGGAGGTTAAGGAACAAACCTTTATATAACAGTAAGTATAATTATTGCTCAGCTAAAGCAAATATAACATTATGCCATAAATAATACAAATGGGAGTTATTGAAAAAGTCAAGTTACCTGGGCTATACAATTCTGCAAGTTCCTGTGCTCCCCGGTGCCGGGGACCCCATCTTGGTTGAGTACCAACTTCACTAGGTAATTGCGTATTTTCATTGGGATCATCCTCCGACATGGAATGCTCGAGTATTTCGCGTTCAGTTTTTACTGGAGCCAATAATGTCGTAGCCATACTACTAGCGTATTCAAATCGTTCACAACCCAAAGCGCTAAGACCATCCCGCTTTGCACAAGGTGGAATCGGTAGAGGTAGTGTCATACTTTTTAAATTACAATTATTAAATTGTAGGCACAAGTCACCACGGTTATAGTATCTAAACCAAGAACTAAAATAATCACAACTTATCTGATATTAATCCAGTATACATTCTTATCTACGAATATGTCATAGTTGATGAATTTGTCAACTATAGTAATAACGTTGTTTTGGATTCAACTAGCTGTTATACAGCTAGCTACTCAATTCAATTTTCATCAAATTCAATAGATATTCCGAGTAGGTAATTGAGTTGAGCATTGTTATGATTATGAATGACAGAATGACTTCACATTTGACATCAATCAACCCCAAGTATAATGACAATGACATACAACAGATAAAAGAAATCAGAGATACAAACAGGAAATACAATAGAGTATAAAAGTAAGATGGTAATCGTACACGGTAGGTTAAAATAATATTCTTTGAACTTGCAATATCATAATTCGTAAGTCTGTCAGTATCCAAATTATTGTTAACAGAAAAGTATTTGTATAAAATTTATATAAAAACTTTATTTTCATAGTTTCTTCTAATTTATTTTCCTTATATGTATAATACTTTGGCCTATGGCTGGCGGGTACTCATCATAGCCCACAAACGTCTTTCAGTTCTTTTGAAATTAACCCTCATTTACCATCATCATAATACATAATTGAAAATTGGAGGGACTATGTTTGTTTGAACATCACGCCAAAGTGATTCATTTGACAGAACAATTATTGATGAAATACATTCATAATCCTTATCTTAGGATGTTACTTATGCTTTATGTTATTATCAGATCAAAAGTTATTACAATTTAAAGTTTGTTTGGTACTTAACTGACGTGACTGACTAATATACTCTTATCTATGGAGTATAGACTGACTCACGTGGTCAGCCATATTAAAAAAACAAAACACATTACTCATTTGTTTTAATCATTTTTTTTGTTACCGCGAAATAACTGGTAAAAGTTACACCAAAAGCGAAGCGAAGCCACGTCCACCAGTATTAAATAAACCTACATACAAAGTTTTCAGGGGTCAGTCACTAGATGGCGAAAACGCGTATAATGTTTTTTGTATGGAATCGACATTATTCTCGGCTAATTTTGTAGGACCATAAAGTTAATTTGTAGGTATGTAATTATTGCAAGGAGGTGTATGAGTAAGAGTACCTACTAGTGTTTTGTGGGTAACAGACAGGCAGGTAAACAGGCTTTATTAAAAATATTAAATGTTTTGGTCTCGATCACAAAACATTACATAAATTAAATAACATCATTAAAAGTTTATTAAGTACATACTATAATTCTGGAATCTAAGAGGTACTTATACCCTTCTCCTATAAAACCCTGGAAAAAATTATAGTGTAGTACTGAGTAGGATACACTATACATGTTTATACACCTAGCTGGATTTGTGAATGCCAGATTACTTGGGAGCTAAAACTGCCCGCGCCTGAGATATAAATAGTATGATTCTGTTGACTGAGGCGTGCGCCTGTTTAGTTCTATACTTGCATCTTGAAGTTAATCTTGGAGATTTGTCATTGTTATTATCACATCAAATTACTCCGGTTAAGCAAGATCTGATAATTTGGAAATTCAGAAAAAGTTAAAATTTATAATTGAACAACAGTCTGTTTATGAATGGTACGTATAATCGGTAAGGGTATCAATTATTATTATAATGTATCCAAATCAATTGCGCTCTGCGTAATTTAATCTTACCTACCTAATCAGTGCAAGAATTTTAAATAATTATGTATACAAATATAAAGGTACTTATATTAAATAACTAATCATTATACACATCAGTGTATATTAAATAACTAATCTAGCGGAGCTGTCGAATAAGCGGAGTTTAAGCTAAATGATTTATAGTTTTTATCCTGGTCTTGAGATCGATGCTGTAATTTACATTAAATTCTGTTAGGCATATTTCAATAATGATCATTACCCACAATTAAAATAAAAAAGTCTATTAATAGATCAGCAACCAAGTAATAGTCGTTTGATTTATGTTTGGGTATTCATAATTTATTTAATTGTCAGCTCAATAATATGTAAGTCTATATTACTAATTTTTTATGGTTTATAATCGTTTTATTAAATTACCACTTACCAGAGCAACGTAGTTTACCTGTGTTTCCTATTGATGAATACCTACCAATTATTTTTGTTGCAGATATCATGAACTCCTCAAGATATAAGCAACCAAACACATTAGAATGTCTAGCGTTAAAACGTCTTGGAGATTGGATAGCTAATCAGGCAGAACTTCAAATGATTCCTATAGCATTACTAGCCCAACAGAATCCAACTGAAGCCATCAACACATTATCTCGCAACGTAGAACACATCCGTTGGTACTTAGACTACAACGTACCCTGGATGGTTCATGATCAGTTAGCTAATGAAGCTATTCGAGCATTAACTGAACTGTGTGAAAAAACAAAGCAGTCACTTGGTTTCCGCGGATCGATGGGAAAATTTGTAAGCCAAATGAATGTTGTGGTCAAAATGACGGAAGTTTTATTTACCAAAAACTATAAAGTCGTATCTATTGACGCTATTCCAAAAATGATGCGCTCAGTATTTTACTCAAAACTCCCAATGCTTACAGGACTAGTATATTTAAACTTGGGTTCTCTTTCCGGAGGTTGGAAAACTTCTGACATGGAGAGTGCAATTATCCAGTGCTTGAAAGATCTTCATAATCTAAAGTACCTTTTCATTAATTATGATTGTACCGATAGAATACTCAAATGTATAGTAGATCATTGCAAAAATATTAGAAAACTCGATGTATCGTGTTCTAAATGTGTAACAAATGATAGTATAGATATTATTTCAAAATTGAAATGTTTAAAAAGTATACAATTGTATCATACATTTGTGACATGGGAAGGTTTTGTAAAGTTGCTTCTCAGTTGTTTTACGTTAGAAGACATAGGTAGATGTGATGAAATAGGTAAAGTTCTCGAGTATATTCGTTTTACAGATCCAACAGCTGGCCCTTTTAATTTAAAAACCTTTGTAAGTCGTTATGCTACAAGCAATCATTTACAGTTAGCTATTGAAATGTGCCCTTATATCAGAAATATGACAGTTTTTCATAACACGTTACAAAGCGATCTTATGGCTTTAATAGGCTTACAAGATTTGCGTGAATTAAAATTATTGTCGTGTGACTTTTACGCTGACCAAATAAAACAAGTGTTACAAGTAAAAGGGTGCAATCTTGTGTATTTACATCTTGAACACGTAGATCAAATCGATTTAAATGCGTTAATGTATATTAGTCAAATGTGTCCATTGCTTGAAACTTTTACACTCTACAATTGTACTTTGATACAACACACTTCATTGTACACAAAAAAATTGGAGATTTTACCATTTAGAAACTTGAAAAAAATTACTTGCGTATCTGCATTCACCAATGAACAGTTATTGTTTTTGTTGACCAATTGCCTTAATGTTGAATTTATTCACTTTGGGACAGCAGTACAATTAACTGATGAAATTATATCACTCATTTTAGAAAAAAACCCATTGCTTTATCTCAAAGAACTGCGTATAATGCAATCCGATTTCCTGACAATGTTATCTGTTGAAAGAATTATTCAAACTTGTATGAGTTTGCAAGTATTTGTAGAGTTAGAGAGTTGGACAATGTTATCGGAAACTGATAGAGACTATATAAAAAATTATATTAAGATTAATAACTACAATATTGATACATCACCTATAAGAAGATATGACGCTTAAACTCAGGCAACTACCGAAAATGTAACCCAATTAACTTCCCATGACTAGACAAGGTAGTCATTTGGCTAGCCTTTATTAACCTAGGATATAGAATATCTACTACTAATGTACCAAAGTTGCTTTGAACCTAAATAAGTTCTTAAATACATAGGGATATTTGGACATGTATCTATAATGTAACACTGCACATGATTAAAATAATTATTCAAACTGCTAGCATTTCATTTTGAATTCAATCATATAAAATGAACGTACCTAATTTTATCAGATCCCAAGATAGGTAGCTATGTGTTCATTTTAAATTTTATTAAGTATTATGTAATTAAATCTAACTTTTTTGGTTTCCTAGAAAATCGGACGTAATAGTAGTTTCATCTTGACCTTATTCTAGGCCGTGCGCTCGTATACATTGTGCGAGTAAAAAGCATCCATGACCGCTGCCGATACCTACTTGGTCAATTGATATACCTAAATAATTTGAAACACTATGCTTAAAATAAAGATTTCAATGCTACAAAAATACAATTCATAAACTTTTGGTTGTGAATTTAGAAAAACAATGTAACAATATCTAAATGAGATCATTTTAGTAGTTTAAAAATCATGTAAGAGTAATGAATTTTAAGGAAGTAATTCGTTTCAGTTTAAGAAACATGTTGTCCATCCATTCCATGTAATTATGATTTTTCAACTATAACATAAATGTGAATAAGGTTTACCATTTATTTCGCACGTGGATGTTCCATCTCATATACCCCAGATGTCACCCACAAATTCGGAGAGTGAATTCTATCAATCCTGTAAAATCAAAATACTATCAAAGTTGACAGAGAGTAATATTAGTTCCATTTTTCGCCACGTTCATACAAATCTTGGGCGGACATAATCCTTAGTTAAAAAAAAGTCATAGTCACAGTTTATATTTATAGATGAGTGGTGGTAGTCTGTGTCAAATGAGTGAAATGATTGTTAGGTCTTGGTTAGCCTAAATAACTCGCATCCAAGCCATAAACCTTATTAAAAAAAAGTCATGTCTTGAATGTCAGTGTCAGACATGCGGTAAAATTTGGGTGTCATCATGTCATGTCAGTCAGACTTTCAGCCAGTTTCAGCAGTGATACTTTTCTCGAAATAAAAATAATCTTATTTTAATACATACCTTATAAGTTTAGGCCGCTTACAATTATAATTTATGTTTAAGATTTAAGCAAAGACTTTCAAGTGAGGTTGTCTCGATGTGTTAGTCCTCTTTTATTATAATTATATGAAAATAAACTGATAACACTATACTATTTCAAAAATAGTAAGTCAAGAACTAAATATCACAAAAATCTATGTTTCCTTAGAATAAATTATGGATACAAAAAACCCAATTAATTATGATAAATCCTTAGAGTATTGGGCAGATATCCCAGCTACAGTTGACGGAGTTTTAGGTGGCTTTGGATTCATCTCAAAAGCAGACATAGAGGGATCAAAAATGTTTTTGGATTCAATATTTTCCTTTAAGGAACCACCTTCAAATAAGACGGCATTAGATTGTGGTGCTGGTATTGGAAGAATAACAAAACATTTACTCATTCAGTACTTCAAAAAAGTGGATGTAATAGAACCTGATGAAAAATTTATTAAATCACTCCTAGATTATGTTGGTGATGATAGAGTTAAACTGGGATCTTTATATAAAGTCAGTTTACAGAATTTTAAGCCAGAAAAAAAATATGATGTCATTTGGAATCAATGGGTGTTAGGATATTTGACTGATGAAGACTTGGAATCATACTTAATTTGTTGCAGGTATTAAGTCTTCAATAATATTGTATCCCATTATGATACCTTGCTGATTTTTCGACTTAATAACAACTCACTTTCTTTACAGGAATGCATTAGCAACCAATGGTGTTATAGTGGTGAAAGAAAATGTAACATCAACAGGAAAAATAGAGACAGATGAAACTGATTCTTCTGTTACTAGACCTCTGAAACAATACCTGAAAATTTTTAAAAATGCAAATTTGAAGAGAATTAAGCAGTGTAAACAAACAAATTTTCCCAATGGCATTTATCCTGTGTACATGATTGCTCTTGTTCCATCAGATTGTACTGTTCCCCAACACATAAAAGAGAGTAATGAACTAACAACAGTGAATATAGATTCATAGTGAAATTTCAGGGTTAAATTACACCTACTCTTCTAAAACCTATTATAAATGTAAATATTTGTGTTGTGAAGACATGCAATTGTTTGAAGTTCATTAATGTGTACAATGTAACAGTTTTAGGGGAGTCACTATTAATATGAAACTTGGGACACAGACAAGTGGTCTTGATTAAGACAGAATAGATTTTATCCCTGTTATACAACCATTCCCCTGGGATGATTTTAATATTTAAGATAAGTGATATCAAAGGTTAAATAAATTTTAATAATAACAATACTTGGTGCTCATACCAGTTCTATCATTATAATAACCTAAACTAAGATATGACTGAAGTAGTAATTCTGGCAGTTAGGTATTTGAAAGTATACAAAAGGACTTTGATGTTAATGTAGTTAATATGTATGTAGACACATTGGTGCCAATTCCATGTAAACTTATTTCAAGTACATAATATAACTCGTTTTTCTTACCAATTCACCTTTTCAATTAATAAAAGCCCTATTAAAAATACTTTTTGGCGTCATTAGTATTTTAAGCATTTTACATATTATTGTGAAAATGGAATATTTCATCACCTATATACAAGACAAGTTAAAAAGCTATCTTAAGCTCAAGTCTGTATAAAAAATCTTATTTATAAAAAATAAATATGTCTTTATAAATACCTCTTTGAAAAGTTATTTTTAAAATTAGGGAGCGTTCAAGTATTACTTAACGCAAGTTTTGAAGATTCTTGACCCTCCCTCTCCCTCCTGTAACACACCGTAACGTTTTTCTGTACCCTCCCTTAACGTTTGTTGTAACGCCCAAAATGCCATTTTTACTACTGAAAATAATTATATTCCATTGTTAGTAAGAAAAAATGTTGCGTCTCGATCGCTATTTGATCCCTCTCCCACCAGTGTAATGCATCATAATATTTTACAAGACTCCACCTCGCCCAAATTGCGAGACGTAATATTTGATCGCCCCCTTAGTTAGTTCGAAAGTAAATTAAGGGATTGGTCTCGAGAATTAGACCCGGTGTATTTGACAAGAGACACATATTTTATCAACTTAAATAGATTCTTACCACTCATCAACTTTCGCTTCGCCTTAGAAAAAGATTTCGGTGGGAAGACAAGAGTCGACGATACCGGTTCCGTTTCAAAGTTCACGAGCGTTCACCATTATGCAAACGCAAAGTAAATATTTAATCAAAGGGCCTTGAATAACTATAATTTATTACTATTATTGCTAATACACGTTAAAATAGGGAACTCCATCGTAAGAATTTGTGATTCAACACCTTTGATGTTGCAAACAAGAATTAACTATCAGACACTGTCACTGGTAATTTGTAATACCGAGTTTTTACCCAATTATGTTTTTTTAAAACAATAAAATTGTTCTTTATTTCTTTAGCAGTGAAGTAATCGCTTATCCTAATATTGATTTAAATAAATTATGTAACAATTAAGGGACAACCACATTTTTATTAGAAAACAAACCTAAGTAGAACATAATACATATAAGTACTTATTAATATTTATGTGGAAAGTACAGCAAATTACGGAAAGTAACTTTACAGGAGGTACCTACTAATTAATGTATGGACCAATGTTTGATTTCTTATCTTGAAATAGTCCAAAATAAAGAAAAATTTAAAAAAAAGCCTATGCAATGAGATTATTATCAAGAACTTAAATCTATTTGCTGTAAATTGATGAAAAATTGGGTATCTCGCTAATACTGTTAATATCAGGTTAGGGTTACATAGGTACAATAGATACCTACGCCAGTGTTATTTTAATATTGAAATCGGACATTTGAATATGACTAGTACATACTTACAAGTTGTTTAATCTGTTTAACAACAAGCACGAATAATATTCAATCATAGACCGCAACCTAAGGAGCCTACCAATCAAGATAGATAATGTCATGAAAGAGCGAATTATTTGAATATCTACGATAAATACAGTTCATAATATTAGATTCTGTACAAATAAAATGTTTTTTGAGATGAGTCTGTAACTGAAGTAGTATAGTTAGGTCGTAGCGTGGGTACCAATAGTATAATACTTTGCTATAAAAATAAAACTATTTTTAACTTTTTAATATGATTTATACAGTTGGAAACATCACTAAATTTAATATTTTTAAATTATATCGAGCAGTCGGCCTATCGCACTGTAATTATTATTTTATTTCATTAAAATAATAAACAACTTGTAACCAGTGACTCATAATCAATTTAATCGCAGCAATTGTTGTCATGAACTTGCATTTCATTACAAAGGCTGTCGTATGATACCAGAGACAGGCCAAGTTATTTGGTACCTAATTTATTGGCCAAGCTTTAGCTAAGTACAGCATCGATCAAGTTAATTATGCTCAGGATAAACTTACACACAGAACCACACTTTTGTATCGAGGGTTAAAAAGGTAACGTGACGACGCACATACAAATATTTAATACATAATGAGGAGTGTTTCCTATTAGCAACATCGCTGCCTAAATTTAATTATCAACAAATCTGGCATTAATCTGAACTTGTATTAGATATTCGAAACTTGGATTTCTGAGTTAGAACGTAGGTACCTCAAATAATATGTTAAGGGAATACATTTGATACAAATAGTTGTAATAGGAACACATTCAATTGAAGCTTAAAAATGTCTTTTGGCACAGTGCAATAACAAATCATATCACCATCACAAAAATTATGTAATAATATTTAATCAGAAGGTAATCACTAGAGTGAAAGAATCTTGCAATTCATTTAATAATTATAGCATTACTCTGTATTTATCACACGAAGTTTTTTAAGTCAAGATAGTCATTTATAATTGCTTTTCCTATAAAACGGCTCACAACGGGAAATAACATTGCTAGTAGGTTTTTTTTTTGTAACAATTGCGGTTTTTTTACATAAAGATAAAATAGATTGACCAATTGACAGCCAGGCGGGGCTGGAAGACCAACTACTGAACAGAACACCAGTGATATACCACTTACTAATGATTTTATTGTGTTATCAATTTACTAATTATCACAGGCAGTGGTTAATAAATAACACTACAATAAAGAATAATAGTATTTACATATTTTTGGAGACCATAATACATAACAAATTAATCCAACCTGTCACTTAATACCAGATTTAAGGTTTTCTTGTAAGGTACAATTAACATTGATAGAAAGAAATAAGTATGCAATATTTTCATCTACATACAAATATGTATGTAGGTACAGCTGTGCAGGTTCTCTTTTCTTTATATTCTCAATCTTTTGAAAATGTTTAAACCTTAAAAACGGCATATAGTTACCTTTCAATCTAAATGCGAGCACGAAGGCCCTTAAACCAAGCCTACTTCAGAAGACACAAATATATTCAAGAAGTCATTCGGTTACATTAAAATTATTCTACGCGATTCATAAATAACTTAGCTTTTGGTATTATATTTTGACATAGTAGCTGAGATAACTCTTCATATAATTAATCGTACACTATGTAGGTATTTACAATTATTATAATAGTACCTAGTTTTTATTAAAAACAAAATGCGGCTCTTTCATGTAATTATTTTATTATCATTATGACTTGAATAAAATTCGTTCGCTCAAATGAATGTTGTTATTTGACCACACCACAAGGGTATCGCTTTTTTTAACGTTACCAAATCAGTGTATGTAGTTATGTAGACGAATGTTAGATTCTAGAATTTTTCCGAACCAAATATACCTATTTTACAAATACTAGGTAGATACAAAAATGTGTACCGATACTACTTGAGCAAATTATATCCTATCATTAATGAGGCATATTGCACTAAGTACATATTCGATTGTAGATTGGTTTAGTTTCAGACCTAAGAGCCGCTGTGAGAGGTATATTAATTACCCATTTATTTATTAGAATTTTAATAAATATAATAAATATCTACGCAGATCACTAACAACTATTAAGATTTATCGAAACTGTTTACAATTTTCATTACAAGTAATTAATTATTCCACAAAAAGCAACAGCTTTATACAAATTTAACTGTGTTTGATCCTAACCGAAAAACAAGTATCAACAATATTTCCTGGAGAAAAACGGATGACACTTAGTGGTCACTAATAAATAAATGATCGAAGCATGCACGGAACAAAAAGACTGAATTTGTAAACTATTTAAATATGATTTACCTGCTACCTCAATAAATTCTGAGTTATAATAAAATAAAAAATTGTCTTCTGATATAGGAAATAACTTTGTTCCATACATTTCAAACTAAATTATTTCAATTAAACTAAAAAGGAATTACGGAACCCGCATTCCATGTTTGGAAATCAAGCATGTGTAGCCTTACTTGCGTAATGTATCGTTTCCTATGAACAATATGGCATACGTGCATAGGAATAAACATATAACAACCCTACCCTACACAATAGGTAGGCCTGGTTGTGCATCTCACAGATAAATAATTACAACACAGCTCTCACTTTTCATACAACACCAATACTCATACAACGGACAAATAGAAAGCCATATTCTTTTATCGACGCATCATAATATTATTTATGTCGCTTCAAGCCTGATGTTAGTTTCCTATTCTTCTTATTGACATCTTTCAATTTCACTATAACTACGTTTAGTCATACCTACTAATATAAAATCCTTGTGGGGCCTGAAATGAAAAAAAAACAATAACAATAGAGTCAGTAAGTACATGTTTTAATTATTTATAAAATAAATTAAGATAAAATATACAAATTAAAAATGTCATAATTTATGACAGAATAATTATATAAGACGATTTCTATTGTGTATTTTCAGAAAAACTTTGCTATTTCATTATGAAATTAAGTTAGATAGTTATTTTTACATTAAGTTAATGTTACAAATTAAAATAAGTTTTATTATTTACCTGAATTGTTATTACTTTTTCTTTTTGGGGCTTTCTAAACTTGTTTCTTTGTTAGGCTAAAAATATATAAAAAATATTTAGTAGCACATAGCAATCAGTGTTGTTTGATCGACAGTTATATTTAGCAGTTATAATGTTTGTTAATAATAATAAAAATATTTATATTTTTGGTCAAACTTAAGTGGCAGAACCTACAGAAAAGAAGTAAAAGCATATTTACCTCAAAATATTGGTGATATAACAAGACTCCATATACACATCCAACTGACACTAACATTTGAATGACTAGCCACACAATGACATTGCACACTTGAGCTTGTCCAAAGAGCTCTTTTCCATTTTTGATGCACAGCATTGACTCCGTTACCATTATGGCTCCATACACCCAACATTGAGTGCCAACTCTCTTACACTTTGGATCAGTTACATAAGTATAATACTGCCTGAAAAAAACAATGAAAAAGTACTTTAAAATTCTTTAAATAATACAAAGAAAAATTATGGCTCTCCCCACAGAACACAGGTGATGTTTCTTCAATTTAATGTCACTCAGCTCTATATTATCCAGTGTACAAAAGACAGATTATTGTGGGAAGCAAGCAATCTACCACTCTCTTTAAACAATCATTTGTGAAATTGGTGTAGTATTGAAATATAATTGTTCTATGTTGATAAAGTCCATGTTTTAAGGTGAGCACTTATCTCACATAACATTTTGTTTGTGCCAAAAGCACATTATTCATCTGCATATGACGAGGATGGAGGTTTTTGCTCTCTCTCATTCATTGAGGTAGTATGATATTAATGACAAAAAAGTGACTTACCTCACAGATGGAGCTACAATTACTCCAATAAGACATAGTCGAGCAATGACTAGGGGGTGTGATGGGGGCATTTCAAATATGTGTTTCAAGAAAAATGTATTTAACTCAGATATTTGCCAAAACACAACAAGTTGACTAAGAGCAAAGAATCTCATATATGTTATTGTGGGATCCAACCATCGAACAGGGGTCCAGTGCACAGGGGTGAACTGAAGAATAGCCCTTTTTATTTTTCCTGTTGTAGAAGAAATATCCCTGCAACAAAAAGCAATATTTATTTCCTACATAGGCATGTTTGAAAAAATCAGAAGGTAAAGTTAGTTGTACTTATTGTCATATAAAATGTACTAGGCTTATTTTACTACTGTTTTACACTAAAACAACTTCAAAGTAAGCAAAGTAATGACTGTCTTTGTCTGACAGCAAAAAATTGAAATTACATGAAAATTTCAAATCCAATCCAACTTACCTAATGCTTACCCATTTGTACTCTCTCATTTCTAATGCTTTGCATATCTTTAGGCCACACCATATCCCTAATCCGTTACAAATCAATACATCCAAAATTATTGAATCCCACCAACATTCCAGGAAATTCGGTAATAAATGAGCAAAGGCTATTTCAGTTATTTCCCACATAATGGATATGGCCCACAATAGCCCTGTATGTCTAAAGAGTATGGCTTTAAACAACCAACCTAGAAAATGTCCCCAAGCAAATACATCCAAATGAGACCATATTTTAGCTACACTAATATCAGAACAGTTTACAGCGTACTCCTGAAAATACGAGAAACATTAATTTGTTGACCATATAATATAATAAATTATAGACAGATCAATATGTAGCCACAAAGAGAAAGCTTAAAATAATGACCCATTCCTACTAATCAGAGTGTCTATAATGCTAAGTTTGTCTAGTTCAAATTTTTATTAAATAGATTAACAATTAATAAACAACTACCAACCTACACTGCACAAGGCCTGACACACCCATAACGAAGGAAACTTAGAAGGTAGTAAAATAAGAAATAATATTTCCTTACCTTATCCATATCAATGTGAAAGTTTCTAAGATTAGGATCAATCCAATACATAATTTCATACACTGTTGAGTAACTTTGGAACAATAAAAACAATAAGGCCAATAAATATAGCACAGACATGCCAAATACTATTCGCCATACTGCAGGATGCGGTCTGGTAAATGGACCATTGGGAAATGTTAGAACAGATATAATCAAAAAGAAAAATACTACACAGCATATACCCGACCAGATGTTCTCTTGAATGCATGATTCATCTCTGAAAAAACAACTTGATATTAACACCACATTTGCTTTAACAAAGAATGAATACAGTAGAATTTAAATAGTATATCCATTAAAGTACCTGACAAATGCTGTGTATATCACAGATGCAATAGACACAGCCAGAAGTGTTATAGTATGTGGTTTATAAAAGAATTCTAGAGATATGTCATCCACGGGCCTTTCATTGATTGAACTAAAGGCATCTTGAGAGTCAGTTGAAGTTCCTGAATTTGGTTCTTCCATGGTCACAGTAAAGGCTTAAGATCTTGTAAAAATATCTTCAAACGCTGAATTCAAGATAGAGAACAGTCTAGTCAAAAGTGTTGTTCATGCTGCTTGAGACCTGATACATATTACACAATACACTTGATATTTTATCACTAGCAGAGGCATTTAACCTCAAAATTAGAATGATCTTTCTATTGTTAACAAAATGACAAATTTCTTAAGGTATCCGTTAGTATTCGCGATCACAAGATCATTTATCAGATTGGTCAATCTAAATTGTTTTAAACCATGATTTCATAACACTAAGGATAAGTCAGAAATCACCCAAAAAGAAAAAATATTCTGAACTTTGCGCAGAAATTGCAAAAATTCAATGAATGGCTGCGACAGCTGTCAATATCATTGACAGCTAATATATTTTTTCGGCGAATATCGCTCAGCCAAAAACAATTAAAGATTGGGCATAGACTATAGAAGAAATGACAGAAAGATAATAATACACGTTTATTACACAGACATTTATTTTTATATGTCTGTGATTTATTAGTCCACTTTTACCGTCAAATTAATAATAATCAATTAATGCTTCTTTAAAGTCAAAATAAACCCAAAAAACCTGTATTTAGGAATAACTCTCATAGATCTGAAAATTGGTGTAGATCACAGACATATAAATAACAAGGTGTAGATGATAGATAGGTACGTCATTACAAATAAAATGTCGTAAGTCTATCGACCCCATGTCTTGTGTGCATTTCTATTTATTCAAATAAATAAATAAACGCTAACACACTTATACCCCCGCAGTAGGATTCCCTGTGACGCGGGTGGCGTGGCATGGACAACACAAATAACGCATCACTAACACCCATGACCCGAGAGCAAACATTTTTATTTGTCACCTTAAAATAATTACACACACAAGTATCTGCCCCGACTGGGAATCGAATCCAGGACCCCTCGCTTCGCAGACAGGGCCACTAGGCTACGGGGGTCATCAAATTCAAGGCCAAATTAAAAAAAAACTGGTTTTTCCCATTTTTCTCTGACACCGGAATTATTATCGTAAAAATAGGTCAGACAAAAGTTGTAGATCATTCAATTGTCTACAACAATTTGTTCTATAATTTTTTTTGTACGAACCCTGTCCGCGAGATATCGCGATTTTAAAAGTTGAACTTACATGCTTCATAAATGCACACATTTCCGCACCACCTATGAGGATGTACTTGGTAGTTGGCGCAATTTTTTTAACGTGGTCTGGTTTCCCCAGTAGGCATACTCTACGATCTATAGGGTCTTTCAAGCGTTTCCTATCTTTAAATTTAAATAAAACAAGGTTTGTGTGAGATATCATCAAATTGTTTTCTTTTTTTTTAAAGACTGTTGATGCCATTATTTGTGTAGAATATAATATCGTTCAAATGTCTGGCATGGCTCCTCTGGGTAGAACGCACCCATCCGAAATGTCCAATTTTCCATGACTGGCGAATAAATCAGGCTGAATTAAACCGATCGCATGGGTTATTAATGTTATGATGGCTTTCAAGACTGCTGTAGTATGTCTTAGGTATTCGCCTGCACCTGCGACTTGAGAAAACCCCAAAAAAAAGTAATGAGGTCAAATCGCAGTCGCACAATCTCGGTAGCCAGTTCACATCATCATTGAAATGATCATGCTCTCATATCGTTCTCAGTGGACTCATATAAATATTTATTTACCGCATTGCGGACATTTGAACGACATTGTTTCGAAATCTGTCGAATACTAGTTAAAAGTAATTTCATGATACCAAGCTACTACCTACTACCTAGACATTTTTTTAGCTTCCGTAGACATTTCATAATGTTGATCCATACATGGCACTACTATAATGGTACCTACCTGCAATACTATTTATATGTAATATTAAATAATATAATGGTAAGTGCCATGATGTTTTAAAATCATGTTTCCTCCACTTCCTTCTAAGTCGACAATGCATAAGGGATGTCTATGATATTTTGCGGCATACAGAGGACCTCTTGAAGGAATGATTCACATACCATCGAACATTGACATTGATGCGAAATTGACCTTATGTTACAAATATCTTTAAGGTTAAATGATATGTAGCTTCGTTATATTATATAGCTGGATATTTAATAAGCTACAAAAATAGGATTGGATAATGAAAATGATTAATAGGTACTTTTCAGTGAAAAGGTAAATTAAGATAAAAATTTAATTAACAATACATAATATTATTACAAAGTACACATCTAGGTACTATTTGATATTAACAAATGAGCGCAATGTGTAATAACAGACGAATAAGCTATGTATGACCAACACAGCTATGTGGGTACGGTGTATGTAACCTATGATAGATTTCCCTTACACCATTTTTGATAGATTATCGGATATTTTGATGGAATTTATTACCTTTACTCCTCATTATAGTATTATAGTTATTGTTGTATTTAGTTTAACTATTAACTTACTCGAAAACAAAGGATAGATAAATTATTGAAAACAGTTGCTATTCCACATTAAAACATTTGTTTATACAAAAAAAATTGTCGAAAAGAGATCAATAGATCTTTACATTTAGTTAATTATTATAACCTAATAATTATTTTTAGGTTATGATAACTCTATTTATTAAAGCAAACTTTATAGTCTAAGACCCGCTATAAGAAAAATATACCCTTGTTCTGGACGAGAACTTTGCCAATTCATAAAACTAAGATGTTAAAAGGTTCCCTCTCTGATGAATTTTTATATATTATAATCTGAGAGTTGCACACATTACCCACATTGCAACTGCGGGGTTGCCAGGTACAAGCGGGTAGACAGCGGTTATTAATATACCGTCATCTGTAATATTTTTAAACGCAATAATTAGTTTGGTGATGTTTAATTACATATTGAAAAAGGATAATAGACAAAAAACTTCGGATACGGATATTTAAAATTGATTATTAGAAGCGTTTAAAATTGACCGGATGAGTTTTTAATTAATTATATATTTTGTATATAATTAAAGGGCTTCTTTTTAACCGACCGCGCTAGGAGGATATTTTAATATTTTTTTAGGCATATTATTATGTATGTATTTAATAATTGTCTATTTCTTTGATGCGCTGTACAACATAAATGGGTAGATAGATTTCACCTTATGAGGTGTCATTATAAAGCTTGTCCAAAAAGTTATTTTGCACTATGGGACCTTGATTTAGCTAAGCAACCCCTTTGTGTTTTTTTGATCAATGTAAAAATTGTTCAACTCATGATCATTATCAAGTAACAATTATGGATATATTTTTCTCATACCAGATTCCCTCACTAAAGTTAAAATGGATATCTATAATAGAAATCAATAGATAGAAGATCTTAAGGTACTAAATAATAATTATAGTCCGACAAATATATGACAATGGAATAGTAATGTTAAAACTGCATATCATATAACCTAACTGTACACATTACCTACACGAATTCTGTAAATAATACCAAATAAAGTATTCAGTTTATAACTTACTATGCTAAGAGAACGATTGTTAAAACTTTTAAAAGAGGTACTATATCTAATTTCATAGATTCTAATTGAATTCGTTCAAAAACACAAAATATTTTTTTATTGATTTTATATAGATATTATTATTATGTAATAGTGCCTAATTAGTAGACATGGAGCACACAGAACAGGGTTTTTCGCAATCGCTTGTAATGTGTTATTATACATATAGGTAACATTTTGTAAAAATCCAAATTGTATAGCTAGCTTCCTAGCAAATAATTATCAACTTTCTCTCAATATGAAAGGCACTAGTTTAACGCGGCGGTAATTTATTTGGATATTGGTCAGTAAAATTGATGACATTGGCAGTAATGTTTGGGCAGTAAAATAAATGAAAACGATCAGTAATAAATTTATTTTTCGGCAGTAAAATAATTAAATGGGCAGTTAATAGTGGGCAGTTATAAAGTTGCAATTGGTCGGTAACTTGTGAGCAGCAACTTGAGGGCAGTAACTCGTAGGGTTAAAATAAAGATTTAATAGGGCAAACGAAGTTTAAACCTAACCCTTACCTAACGCACCTTCACATTTTAGTGTTCGTCGTCATATAACGCGTTTTTTACTTAACTTTTTGGTATGCCATTTTATAAGTTTTACTGCCCACTTAATTGAAGTCTACTCGATTATCATTATTGTATAATTGGATTATGTCACAGATGTCGTCGGAAACCCGCTGACGCGAGTTTCCTCCTTCCGAACGAATAAAATCATACCAACCTAACCTAACCCAACCAAAGACCATTAACAATGAGATTTTTGTCAAATTCTTTTCATTATTTAAAAATATTAATTCAACTGCCAACATTAACTGCTTATAATAACTGCCCAATATAACTGGCCAATTTGTTTTAAATTACTGCTCATGTATTACTGCCCAGTTACTTATTTAACTGCTCCTTTTATGATAAAATTACCGGCACTTTGTATTTTTAGTACTGCTCATGTTTTACTGCCACACTTTTTATTTTACTGCCCAAAAAATATTTTACTGCCCAACTCATTATTTCCACTGCTCAATGTAACTGCTGGGATTTTTAAGTTACTGACCACTTTAATTAGTGCCAATATGAAACATGAAAATGTACTGTAAATTGCATATAGCCACTGGTTAGTCAACCACATGGTTGATGACTTGCAAGGGCACTTCACCCTGCATTTTTAATAATATTATGACACATCATAGGACTTGAAAGACTTTAGGGTGGTTCAAACAAATTAATTCATTTGTGTATCCTTATGAGTAATATAAAGTAGCTGTTGGGCTATATCCAGAATGCGTAGCAACATATTGAAATAGAAAGAAAGGCCTTCTTACCAAATTCTTTCGCATTCCATTACTTTTTAGGCAAATAAGCTTCTTGAATATGGGGGTCAGTCACTTTTCCCCCTAAAGATTTCTTCAACACAATTTCAATTAAGAAGCGATAATATTTATAACATTTAAAAGACTGAACTTGTTTAGGATTCTACCCGCTGTCTATGAATGATGTAAACATAAGATTATTTTCTGTACTCTGCTAATAATATAGGTAAATATTCTATATTATCATTTATTAACAGGCTTTTTATTACGATTAGTATCTATGAAAGATACTTAAAAGTTCTCATAAGCCATATAAGTTGTGCTAGGTGACCAAGTTAATAAGTTGAACAAATAGAATTAAACAGTCTCTCTCCATACTGCCTACTGTACCACATTCCCTAACTATCATCTGCAGCACTTTTCTTTTTTATAATTAATATATTTTTAATTTAACCTGAAATAAGAAAAGTAATCAAAAAATAATTTAATAAGAATAATATTTCATTAAAAGACATTTGCTTCCAATGAGTAAATGCACATTTTGCCAATGAGTCTTATTAACTTGGTCAACTAGTAACAATAAAAATTACATTAATTTGAAAATGATATTCAGACATCATCTATAGTTGGTAACCAAAATGCCATATTGGTACATGCTGATGCCAATAGCATAAACTTAGGATTAAACTGGACACACTGGATTGGGGCTGGATGATCTCCATTTAATACACACACCTTATAACCAGTATCTGCATTCCAAACATGTACTCTTCCATCAGTAGATCCACTAAATATATATTGAGAATCTGGACTGAATGAAGCTTCAATTGGAATACCTTTGTTGTTTAGGTGCCCTGTGAATGTCTGAAGTGGAGTCCCATGGTAAGCATCGACTAACCGTATTATTGATCCATTGGTACTTATTAACATTGTTTTACCATCTCGTGAAAATTTGAGACCTGTCCAGTCACATTCTTTTTCTTGATTTAGTTTGAATGTTACAAAAGGACCTTTATCAAATGACCTCAAGTCATATAACTTTATACTTTCAGAATTAACACCAGCAGCAAATATGAGACCTTCAGGGTCATATGCAGCTACTGGTCTTCCAGATAAATGCATTAAACCTTGACAATTTGGCGAACGTAAATCCCAAAGTCGCAATGTTTTATCCAAAGATCCAGACAAAAAAGTATCTTCAACTGGTGATAAACACAATGTCACTACTTTTTTTGTATGTCCAGGAAAATATCTTATGTATTTGTTGTCATGGAGAGACAAATACCTTATAGTATCATCGACTTTGGTGGAACTATGAATTGCAGTATTTTTGGCATGTGTAAAGTGTATTAGATCGACTCCATACTTCTTGCTATTGACTGTTATCATCTGGGTGCCTTTTTCACAGTCATATATAACAATTTGATCATCTTCACTGCAAGATATAAGTGTTTCACCACTAGGAGAAAAGTCAATACTGTTTATCTTGTCTGTATTTTCTCGAAATACTTTTGCCACCTTAAAACTTCTAACAACTTGATCCACTAGTTTCATCATTTGTTACCGATTTACTGATCAACAAATGACGACAAATAATTGTGAATTAGGCATAAAATATGTCAATATTAGTGCCTATGTAGTTCTCATTTATAAAATGATATTCGTTGAAAAAATACTCTTTGTGTACACAGTATTCTTATGTATTCATGTATTTTATAAAATGATTGATTTGATTGAATTGAAGCGGTGCGGTACGACGGGAAACAAGCAAAGCACACACAGATAAAGCAAGTAAATTAAATTTTCATCACAGACTAGGTAGATACCATAGACAAGGAGAAAATAAAACTTGTGATAAGCCACAGTAATAAGCTTACGGAAAGCTTACGGACTTTTGTAATTTTTGTACCAGAAAATAATATTTTTATTTGCAATCAATAGATGTTTAAGAATCTTTTTGTGACTATTATTATTACAAAGAAATTTCAGTTATTATTAATAACTTATTAACCCTTATTGTAACAAAAAGAAAACTTTGTTTTAACGTATTATGGTTTTATTTTATTCTCAAAAAATATTTCAGTTCCTTACGAAAACTTCTACAATAAAAGATAATGGAGTGATTGTACTCGAAAAATTACCTTAAATTAAACTTAAGTATATATTGGAATAATCACTTAAATAAATTTTGGCAAATAGATATAAGTATTTTGTTTATTTGTACACCATGAGTGAAAATTTTTACAGAAACATTTCAAATTTTGGTTTAAGCGAATTCTAAAAAATAATTTGTAGTTTCTTTTTTTGTCAAGCATGTGAAAACACCTTTGAAGTTTATGCCATAGACAGAAAAATAGTAAATAGGTAAGTACTTTCAAGCAGTATAGTTCGGTATTTCGGATTCGCACGGACTAATCGATACATATAAGCTTGATTAGGATTAATCGATTAAATATCTGATGTTAATGAGGTAGTAATGTGTTAATATTGCCCGCGTATTTTTACTCGTTATTTTAATAAACAATAGTTTAATAAGTTAGTGTAAAGTCTTTGAAAATCTTATGTCTTAAAACTTCGTCAATTTTAACTCTAATTACAAATTCTAGGATTCATTTTTGATGAATTTAAAAGTAATTTTATTTAGCCTTTCGTAGCGCCTGTGATGCCGCCCCGGGAGCCTAGGTATAGACCTAGAGTACGTTTATGATAAAAACTGAACTGAATATTAAAACTAAATTCATATAATATTATGTAGTAGCATTAGTAATATTTTTAATATAACGAAAATATACATCAGATTAATAATTTAAAATACTCTATCTCAATTCTATACCATCCAATTGAAGTTTTATTTTTAGTAACAGTTAGTTTTATTATTCTGGCTATTTATGACATATAAATAGAACAAATTAATCATCAGAAGCTCAGGAAGATAAATTGTTTTTGTTGATAATTTGGTATTCATTTATATGCATTTCGTATTGTAATATCGATTCCTCAATATCGATAAAAGTTAACATTCTCTATCCTGTTGCTTGCGCGATCAAGTCCAGTGACATCTCTATTCTCATTAATCAAAGGAAACAAAATGGACGGAGTGTAGTGGCTATTCTAATAATGGTTTTAATGTTGTGAGAGAAATTGCTGATTAAAGTGCTGAATCTCATTATTACCGTTATATTAATAAATATTAAATCAGACTGTGTAAAACTTTATAGTTTGTAATTGCTTAGTTAATAACTTTCCCAAAATTCACTTTGTTGGAGAATGGTATCCATTTTGTGATCAACCGTGGTGTGTGGCGTTTTTCGTAAGTACTAAATCTTAATACTAAAGTGTGCTCCGAAATAAATTACTTTCATTTTATAATTTTGATTTAACTTTAACTTTATAATTAGTGGTAGGTCATTTATGTATCTAGATATCAGTAGTATTACATTTTTTGGGTTCTATTTTATTACTCCTCGATCGCACTGTAATATGGAGCGTCCAGAGCACACATAATACACTTGTACAATTTGTTTTTGATTGTAAAATTGTGATATACACATTTTTATAAATCTAGTTAAATAGCTTTTAAATTTTATTTTATTGGTATTGCAGAGTGAAAATCTAACGCCGGTTCTTGTGGTTACAAATATCTTTGCCTGTAGTCCTAGCTTTATAGTCACGTCAATTGTGTCACATTATTCTTAAGGTATTAAGTTAATGTTAATACTGATTTATGTTCAACAATTAAGTATTTATCAGTATTTTTTAACCTATAAGTTACTGGGCGCAGTATTGACTATGCGAGGATACCATTATGTAAGACAAAATAAATATTATGAAGAACCAAGTATTTACTTGAAGATACTATGCTATATAATTAACGGGAGAAGTTATAGCGCTATATGTATATTATTCATAAGCGTATAGCTTTTCCCCTTAGTTGTATTAGCTTAATCCACATAGAGGAACTAGAAGCAATTAGATGAAGAAAGAAGAGAGGCATAGTTTGCAGCTGATATAAAATTTGTGTCTAGGGGAAATTTCTTAATAGGTATATTTTTTAATCTGTATTATAATAAACATAATAATAAATTATATATAAATATTTAATCTCAAGCATTGTATTACTATCCTCAATTCTGTAATAATATTGTAAAACATGGCATGGTGTGGCAAACATGGTGGTTTGGTCTTAAATTGAGTCAGACAAATTTAAGTTTGTAGCAATTACATTTTTATTATCAGAGACCAAAATACAAAATATATTTTTAAATTAATTTTTTAACCAACAATGTAAAATGTATTTATTGAAAATTTTAACTACCAAATGTCACTAGTAATCCATTAAACTTATCAATTGACCAGTATTGGTGTTTTCATTACTGTTTTTTTTTTATCAAGTATTTGTTGTAGAAAGAAAATCATTTAATATTTTGGGCTATATTACATGTTATATATAAATTGTTAAAGTTTATTGTATACTAAAATGTAATCTATGCTAAAAGAAAAACTAAGAAAGTCAAGATGCTATATTGGGTATTTTTTTTCTCATTTAATGCAAGTTGACTGTTATCAATATAGAAAGCAAATCATATTTTTTAATCAATTGTATCTGTGTCTTTATGGCATGTTATGGCATTGAATTGAATTTGAATTTATATGGCAATAATGGTCCTGGGTTATTATCTTATCTGAAGATAAAGTTGTGTTCCTGTGGGATATCTGGTTCGTGGATAAACGGGCGTCTGTTTCACAAAGGAAATTGATATGGATCTTCTAAGACCATTTCTTGATTTAGGGCTCAATTTGCGAAATATTATGTTGCAATGTTTTTTTGTCAAGTATCTCCTTAACTAACCTGTGGGTCTTGAAAATGTCAAAAGATTCACAATATCATAATAGAAACACAGCTTCATATTAGCAAAAAAATTTTTTAAAAGTTTCAATAAAATTTATAAATGTAACTAAGATTTCTTTTGTGTAAACTTATATCAGGGCGCTTTTTAGCAAATAAGCAAAGCTAAGTAGTACAGGTTTGTTTTTACAGTTTTTTTTTTAAATTACTTTTTTGTAAAACATTAAATTTCTTGATATATTATATATTATTAAGCAGGGCTTAAAAATATCCGATATTTATTATAAATATCAAAATATCGGATATTTATGACTCATATCTAGTTTTATCTATGTATATCCATTTTGTATGAACATCATGTTATTTTATTGTATACTAGTGGACCCGCCCTCGCTTCGCTTCGGGAGGTTTCCCGAAACGAAAATAAAAAAAAGTAGCCTAAGTTATTCCTTGATACATCAGCTGTCTGCCAGTGAAAGTGCCGTCAAGATAGGTCCAGTCGTTTCAGAGATTAGCCGGATCAAACAGACAGACAGACAGACAAAAAATTTTTTAAATGTCATTTCGGTATGTGTATCGTGTATACATACGTATGCATTTAGTAAAAAGCGGTTATTTTAATATTACAAACAGACACTTCAATTTTATTTAGTAAAAAGTAAGTATAGAATATAGATATAGATAGTATAGATTGATTGATTGATGATGATTGATTGATTAATTTTTTTTTTGTATTTTAGATACTCAATGTTAATTCAAAGCTAGCTACCCGCCCGCGCTTCACTTTGGAAAAAATATAGCATGACGTACTTACTTACTCGTATAAAGTTTAGGTATTTTTGGTTCAAAGTTTCTTCCCTGTTTTGTACCCTTTGTAGAGCGAAATTGAAAAATCTGTGAAATTATATTGTAAACAGTATGTTGAGGAAGTTATATTCTCAAAACCACGTTGATATCAATCATGAGTCGCCCGTGAACGATCTCTGAAAAACTTAAATTTTGTACATTCTTTTCACTTTTTTTATTTTCTTGATCAAATATTGAAAAACTGGGAGACACGTATTCATTTAATTTAAGTAAGGGATATTTGTTATAAATTTGAAACCAATCGGTTGATATTTAAAAAAAAATCCATACAAACTTTCGTTGCTTTTTCCAGGAAAACTATAATATTTTCCGGAAAAAAATATAGCCTAGTTTAAGCCCAGACTTAACAGCTATAGAATAAAAAAAGTTTTATTCAAATCCGTTGGGTAGTTTCGGAGATTAGCGTGTACAAACAGACAAACAGACAAACAGACAAACAGACATACAAAAATTTTAAAAATTGTAGATTCGTACTCAGTTACTGTTTTTGAGTCACTCTAGATTAGTTTTTTGTAAATATACTCAATGTACAGACAAATTTATTTTACTGTTTTATTATAGTATAGATAATTGTTTTACAGAAACATAATAAATTATTTAAAAAAAAAACTAAAATGCTTGTAATGGTTCGTAAAATCCGACAAATTAATTGAAAAAATTAAAATCTTGTAGATCAGGAAAAATCTACTAAAAAGTATAAACATAAAATCTTATTTATCAAATAATCGACTCAAAAACATAAAACCTTTATACTTTATTTTTACCAATAAATCAGTCAAAAATCATACTTATTGATATAATTATATCACAAAAAGCCATTGGATGTACATTGCTATTAGGAGCTTTAATAGCATGTGGCAAAGTGAAAAAAATTTGCTACAAATTACTTAGTCTTTGTGTGACACACTATGTCTATAGTCAATTTTGTTTGATTCCAATGAATAATTTTCACTCTAGAATAGTTTTTGTCATAATAAAATATGAAATTAAAAAAAATCTTAAAAAAAAAAAATATTTTTAAATATATTTATCTTTGGATTTTTGCTTATTTAAAGTAATTTGTTAATGATAAGCCATAATGTTCTCCAGGTAATAAAATTTTAAGTGTTATACATGGGCCACATGTATAGTTTTATAGATAAATGAGTATAAGCTACTGTACCCTATGTGCAAGGACTGATATGTTCTTTGCATTATATTTAGTGCTTCAAGACAAAAACGATTGGTTATTGTTACAGATTACACTTAAAATGGGCGCTATAATTGATGATTGGATTTGTCGAAAAATTATTTTTTTAATTCACTCGTAAAAGAGTGATGGACTCATATAATTTATTTGGTGATGATGGAAGCGGTATGTTGGAAGGACTTACTGATCTTGGTGGATCAGATGGATTCGCAGGCAGTTCAACCACAGGAGTAGCTGGAGACAGTAAAGACACGGCGGATAATAGGTAGTACCCACTTCATAACTAAGTTTAAAGAAAAACAACATATATGAATATACATAAGTTATTGAATTATAACCATAAGTAGTAAAATGCAGCTGATGATTAAGAATATGGTCTTGACTGCTACAGTTTAAAGTTATGTTAAGTAATGTATATCTATGTTAATGATCTTTCCTAGTTATATGTAATTGTTTTTAGTTATAGGCAACCATATAATCCAAGCAGTGTGGCTCAAGAAGGAACTATCCAAAAGCTGGCATCGTTTGGAGGTGGAGGTCCAAGCAACACGCAGCCAGTACCAAATCCTGGTACTGGCCCTCCGGCTCCTGACTATCACGATTATGGCAGTTATCCGCCTCGACCGCGCTTGCCGCAACCTCATGCACCGCTACATCCTTCACACCATGTACATCCATCTCATTCATATCCTGGATATCATCCTGGACCGGAACCAATGTACACAATGCCTGAGCAAGGTTTGTTAAATACGTAAATGTAATTAGTTGTGTATCAACAGGATAAATTGGATTTCTCTTAAGATATTTTCCAATTTGCAGGTATTGGAGATATGGGAGTATGGTCTGGAGCACCAGGCGCTAATAGATACGCACCTATCACGCCAAGCTACAGACACTCATATGAACATCAACAGAAAATGCACCAATACTCTCCTCAGCAGGTATTAAATTTATGTAATTCATAAGGAGCATAAGAAATTGACTGTTATTATGTATAAAATTTATATGCCATGTTGCAACATAATTTGTTATGGGCTTAACCAATTTTTTTTTTTTTTTCTATTCTGATTAACAAGGAAAATGTTTATGTGAAAGAAAATCTTAAAATAACCCACCAGGAGTCTGAAAAATTTTATTAATAAGAAAAAAAAAATTCATTAAAAATGGTGTTGAAAATATAAATGTTATTCTACATAGTAAGGTGGTTAAAATACATAATACGTCAGCTTGTTTTATAACATTTTTGTAGATATATCTACAACATATTATAATATAAATGAAATTTTGTAGAACCTCATAATATGCTGTTTTTTTAATTGCAGGGATCTGGAATTGGAGGATTACAAGCGCAAAATGGTGCATACATTCCAAGACAACCTCATTTTCCACAACCTTCATCACAACAAATTTATGGACAACAACAGGTATACCAACTTACTGTCAATAGTTATTGCATGAGAAATTAGGAATTGATAGTGAAATTTCGATGAGTTTAATAAACATAATTATTTGTTCATTTAACCGTGTGTGTACCTTTTTTGTCAGATAATAAAGAATGCATTTATTCGTTTTATGGTTTATAAAAGCATAACAAATTAAATTTTAATACTTTATATATTTTTACAGAACTATCCCAACTACACACAAATGCACCCTCCAGCTGCAGCTCGGATAAGTCAACACCCAACATACCATCAACAGATTGATGTAAATGCTCATCAATATGGTATACCACATGCTCAACAAAGTCATCCCCCGATACCTCAACACCAACCGCATCAGGGTATGGCGAGTCATGGAGGCAGCATTGGTGCAGGGATACAAAATCACCCTAATCCCCATTTACACCATGCTGGAGCGCCACCGTTGCATCACGTTCCCCGCCAACCGCCAGTACCGTCTTCCACAGTTGGCCCATCTCATGGTGTACCGTCACAACTACCATATGCATCACCTCATCACTCAGTCCCAATGAATTATCAACCACATCAAGTGCAACATCCGCTTGATGTAAATGTATCAAATCAGTACAATCCTGTCAAACCCTCTGGCCTTGAATCAGGAAGTCCTCAATATCGTCCTCCATTTCCCCAGTTATCGCCTCAAATGTCGCCTCGCGCGCAGGTTTCTCCGAGGCAGCAAGGGCAACCACAGTTATCCCCTCGTCCTGTTATGTCTCCTGTAAAAGGCCCTAGTGCTTCACCACATGCGTCACGTACTTTAGTACAATCCCCCGCTGCCGGCCCTCCACCAGTGTCGAGCGGATTTACGTCACAAAATACACTTCAAGCATTAGAGCAAATGGTTTTGCCTACTGGAGGAGAATATTCTTATCAACGGAATCCTACTTCACCAGCGGTAGGTCATATTGTTTCATCGCCCTCACAATGGAATCCCACCAAAATTCCGACTCCAATAAACAATGTCGTTCCAATAGACAGTTCCGATCAACCTGTGAAATCTGTCGAGCCACCAGCTTCAGTATCTTCATTAAAACCAGATTTATCGAAAACTGTGCCACAGATTTCTATCACTACGGATAATAAGAAAATGGAAAAAGGCCCAGTTGATACTGATACAATAAACACAGAAATCAATAGTGCTTCATTTGTGTCTAAGTCTACGCCTACAAGTATATCACAGGAAAGTTTACCAGTAAATACAGCAAATAATTCTAATATTACCTCTTCAAATACTCTAAATCCTCCATGTGCACCTGTCGAAAATGTAGAAGCTAAGGAGAATTCCCATGGCACTCAATCTACAGATCTTGTTTTTAGTACACTTAACAAACCTAAAGAAGAAAAAAGTGATATACCTACAAATGCAGAAGTTAATTCAGAAAATAAGCCTAGTAATGCAGAAAAAACAAGCACCGTAAATGATAATGAAACATTAAGAAGTCAAGGGCCAGCACTATCTCCAGCTATTAATATTTTAACACCTACTGTTGAGCATCCTCAAAGTAGTGCGGCACAACAAATTCAACTATCTTTAAGTCATCCACCATCAACGAGTTCTACTCCTAATACAATCGGGAAATTTGAAACCACACCCGCGAATGTTTCGAGAAACCAAGGATATCAAAGTAATAACTTTCAAAATATAATTCCACCTGGAATTTCACCAAATATAGTCTCTAGCATATCATCGACTATGGCAAATAATCAAAGTCACAATGTTATGTCTACTTACCAAAGTGGGATTACACCAGGAACGCAAGCTGTTCCAAATGTTCAAGCATCACATCCACTACAACACCAGAGTAACGTATCTTCTACAATACCGGTGCATAATCCACAAGCTGCTATTGGTTTATCATCGGCAATACCAAATGTTGGCAGTGCGCAGCAAAATCTTCAAAATGCTTCTGGCAATAATTCCAATATTCCAGCAAACCCACAGACAAACATATCTAATATTCATCCAATTGGGGCAAACGTTCATCCCAGTATGGGTTCTACCATTCAAGCACCTCCGCAAAATATTATGCCTAATGTTGCTCATAATATTAATCCAAATATGATAATAATGGGATCAAATAATTTACCACATCCAGCAACACCAATGCCTGTCATGTATTCAACTTCACATCATCAAGAAAGAATATCTTTGCAACAACAAATACAAGAAATTTACTGTGTCCCACCTTCTAATGAAAATCAAGAAAAAGTCAGATGCTTACAAGAAAGATTATCAATGCTTCAACAACATGAAACTAACGATAAGTGTAATGGGGGTCCTAATTGTATTTTACAAAACCCGATTTACGGTACAAAAATGGTAGAAAGCCCTCAAGTAACAAGTACCACTGGTAGAGGTCGTGGAAAAGGTCCTGCAAAACCAAGAAAACCTCGAGTTAAGAAAGAAAAATTAATGTCGACTCCACAATCTCTTGATCAGCTGCCAGTGTCAGAAGATTGTGTTACTGCAGGTACAGGATTGCAAAGTAATTCAGAACTTGATTTGGAAATGACTGAAGAAGTAACTAACTTAGACAGCAGTGCTATTTCAATAGATGATCTTAATGACAGTAAAGTCAAAAAGCCGAGAGGACCGAGAAAAAATAAAGAAAGGAAACCACGCACACCTAAAGAGCCAAAAACACCCAAGATTGTTGGAGATAAACCTGTAAAAGAACGTAAAAAACGGCAACCAAAAGATCCGAACGCTCCAAAAAGAAAACGAAATATTAAAAAAGGAACTTCTGAAATACAAGCAGATACTACTACTGGTAATGAATCATTAGACAAAGAGATCACAGACAATACCCTAAGTAATATGTCTCTCAACAGCAGCCTTGCCATTGATCCCAATAAGAGTATACTAAATACTCAAGATCCGTGTTTGGACGAAACTAATGTTACGGATTTTGATGATATTCCAGTTTCAAAGATAGCTATAAAAGATTTACTTGAAGAAGCGGAAGCAAAACGAGAACAAAGTGAAAAAGATGATGAGTTAGATATAAGTTGTCAAAAAAAGAAGTCTTCTAAAAAAAGAACATCTGCTAGTGGCAGTTGTAAAAAAATTATTGCTAAGAAAGCATCCGGTGGAAAAAAGAAAAGACGAGGAGGATTAATTCCCGATTCAGACGGAGAACCCGATGATATGATGGCGACTCCTCCACCCTCTCCTCCCCCCGAGGGCGATGACAGTCTCAAGCGTCGATCTGCTAGAAATACTCAGCGTAAAAAATATACGGACGATGTTATGTTACGATTGTCGGATGACGAGTTTACTTTAACGGCGGTAAAACAAGAAAAAGAATTTGAAGACTTGAATTCTGACACCAAAGACAGTATAAAACCTGAAGGCACCCCAAAACCCAATTATATTTATGTTAACACCACAGAAGAAGACTCAATGATTGTACAACATGTGCTTGCATGTCGTATGGGCAAAAGAGAATTAAAAGTGGAAGCGCCCCCGCCAGACATAAAATTAGATAATGATGATTTACCAGAAAATCAAAAAGTTAATGACGAAACATTAACCACAAAATTAGAGGACAATGAAAATATTAATAATGTGGAAGAAATTAAACCAGAACTCGGGTGCGATAAAGAAACCAAAGAATCAAATAAAACTGACCTTGAAAAGGATAGTTCAGATCCTAAATTAAAAAAACCTTTCTTAGTGGACATTGAAGAATATTTTGTGAAGTACAGAAATTTTTCATATTTACATTGTGAGTGGAAGACTGAAGAAGAATTATATAAAGGGGATAAACGAATATACTCCAAAATCAAACGTTTTAAACAAAAACAAGCTCAGCAATTAAATATTTTTGAGCTTTTAGATGAGGAACCATTTAATCCTGATTATGTTGAAGTGGAAAGAATTTTAGATATGTCTGAAAATCAAGATCCGGGGAGCGATACGGTTGTCAAGCATTATTTAGTAAAGTGGAAAAGTTTACAATATGAAGATTGTACATGGGAATTAGAAGAAGATATTGATGTAGATAAAATACAGCAATATAAAGTGTTTAGCGAATTGCCACCTAAAGATAAATGGAAATTCAAAAAGAGGCCTCCAGCAGATAACTGGACACAATTAAAAGAATCCCCTTTGTATAAAGGAGGTAACACACTACGTCCTTATCAACTAGAAGGGTTGAATTGGTTATTATTCTCGTGGCATAATAATCGTAACTGCATTTTAGCAGATGAAATGGGGCTTGGCAAAACTATTCAAAGCTTGACATTCGTTAATTCTGTCTGGGAGTATGGTATAAGAGGTCCATTTCTCATTATTGCACCATTATCAACAATACCAAACTGGCAAAGGGAATTTGAAGGTTGGACAGATATGAATGTTATAGTATATCATGGATCTCAACAAAGCAAAAGTATGATACAGGAATATGAGTTTTATTATAAGAATGGAAAAGGGGAACCCATCAAAGAAATCACTAAATTTAATGTGCTCATTACGACATTCGAAATCATTGTCACCGATTTTCAAGAATTGAAGTCTTTCAATTGGAGAATTTGTGTTATAGATGAAGCACACAGGTTAAAAAACAGAAACTGCAAGTTATTGGAAGGATTACGACAGCTTCATTTAGAACATCGCGTATTGCTGTCTGGTACGCCTTTACAGAATAATGTTAATGAATTATTCTCCCTTCTGAATTTTCTTGAACCTGCTCAGTTTTCTAGTAGCGAAGCCTTTTTGACTGAATTTGGACAGCTGAAAAGTGAATCTGAAGTAAACAAATTGCAAGCTCTATTAAAACCTATGATGTTGAGAAGATTAAAAGAAGACGTAGAAAAAACCTTGGCACCTAAAGAAGAGACAATTATCGAAGTTGAATTAACAAACATACAAAAAAAGTATTATCGGGCTATATTGGAAAGAAACTTCAGTTTCTTGCAGAAAGGAACAGCATCTGCAGCAAACATTCCAAATTTAATGAATACCATGATGGAACTACGAAAATGCTGTATCCATCCCTATCTTCTAAATGGAGCTGAAGATCAAATACAATTTGATTATAAACAAAGCAATGGGGAAGATAAAGAAGCTTATTACAAAGCACTTATTCAGTCGTCAGGTAAAATGGTGTTGGTTGATAAATTGCTCCCGAAACTAAAAGCTGGAGGCCACAGAGTTCTAATTTTTAGTCAAATGGTACGATGTTTAGATATTTTGGAAGATTATCTTGTATTTAGGAAATATCCTTATGAAAGAATTGATGGACGTATAAGAGGTAATTTAAGACAAGAAGCTATTGATCGCTTTTCAAAACCAGATTCTGATCGATTTGTATTTCTACTGTGTACTAAAGCTGGTGGTTTAGGAATTAACTTAACAGCTGCTGACACGGTTATCATATATGATAGCGATTGGAATCCACAAAATGATTTACAAGCGCAAGCACGCTGCCATCGGATTGGGCAGCAAAAAATGGTTAAAATATACAGACTTATTTGTCGCAATACTTATGAGAGGGAAATGTTTGATAAAGCTTCATTAAAACTTGGCTTGGATAAAGCTATTTTACAAAGCATGAACACTTCCCAAGGCAAAGAAGCGGGACTGAAACAATTATCCAAAAAAGAAATTGAAGATTTACTTAAAAAAGGCGCTTACGGTGCTGTTATGGACGAAGATAATGCTGGTGACAAATTTTGTGAAGAAGACATAGAAATGATATTGGCTCGAAGAACTCAAGTTATACAAATGGAATCTGAAAAGGGATCTACATTCTCGAAAGCTAGTTTTGCTGCAACTGATCAGAGATCTGATATTGACATACGAGATCCCGATTTTTGGAATAAATGGGCTAAGAAGGCAGAAATTGATACAACAGAAAAGAAGGAAGATGAAGATTTAATAGTTACTGAACCAAGAAAAAGGACTATCATCAAGCGATACGGACATGACGATGGCCCTATGGAAATGTCTGATATGGAAGTAACACCAGATTCTGATGAAGATGAAGAAGGTATACATATAAATAAGCTATTTAAATTTTTATATTTAAAACTATCACAAATTAATGTTAACACCTATTTTTCATTTGTTCAGGAATAAGTCTTAGAAGTAAGAGGAAAAAAGATAAACTCGGAAGAAAAGGCAGAAGATACGCAAGCGATGATTATGTTCCTCGACATGAAGGTGTGCCCATTGATGAAGAAGTTGTTTATGGCTCTTGGACCAGATCAGAATGCTTCAAAATTGAAAGGGGGCTACTTACATTCGGGTAAGTGTCTTAGCATTATGATTTGTTAAATATTTGTAAACTACATTGGCTTTTTTTCGTGAATTATGAACATTACGATCATAAAAATCATGTCACACCCGAAAGTACATTTTGTTACTAAATTATGTACAGTCGCCATCAGATATATAGAAGCGGGCGAGGTCCTCAAATATTTCGGAGCGACTTTAAATTTCAATAAATTCGTCACACTACATAAGGTCAATAACAAGAGAATGTGCAACTTGCCATAAATATAGGAGCAGTCATTTTTCAATAAATTCGGAACGCACA
>LGAG01000038.1:1190800-1208622 GCA_001278395.1 Lerema accius | reverse complement strand
AGCGGGTCCACCAGTAGTAGCAAAATACTAAAAGTGGTGTATGAGAAAAAAAAGTTTGGGAACCTCTGGTTTAAATTACCCGGGTTATTGTCACAGTATCAATACTTCCCTTTTTTTATAAGAATCATGGAACAAGTGCCATATTTATTTATTAAACAATTTTTCTGTTAATAATAAAAGTTTTTAATATTTATTTGCAGCCTGCACCTGAACAGATAGTTGGAAAAGAAAAAAAGAGAAAGAAGTTGGACGAGATTGTTTTAGGTTTGTCGGCCGCTAAGGGAAGAAGTCCGAATTCGTCTGTTTCTCAAGAGATACCCCGCAGTAGAAGTTCATCCATCCTTCCTGAAGTGACGGTAACGCCTGCGGTCGCTCCTAGTTCTTCTAGCTCTACACCAATTCAAAAACCGTTCTCTGTAACGGTTACAAACGTTCCATCGCCCCATGCATCCTCTAAGGAATTATCTTCATTCCTTCAGCAATCACTGGAACAAAATAAAACTCAAAAGAGTAGTGCATCTTCCATGCCAATCAAATCGTACTCTCATGAAGCTAAGGTTAATAAATGGCTCGCCGAGCAAACTACGATGGATTCGCGTCGGCGAGGATTACCACCGAGGCTGGCTCCCGACGAGCATGTACCCGTAGTACACCGCGTTACTGGTAAACGAATTATAGGACATAAAGCACCTCAGCTAAAACATCTGGCTCAGTGGATTGCTGAGAACCCAATGTACGACATTGATTCGAAGTGGACGGAAGGAATCAAGGAACATGTTAAATTGCCCCAAGATGTACGTAGTCAAAGACATTCACCTATGCAGTCTACAAATATACCAGAACGTAAAAAAGGACGGCCACCTACTCTGGACACTCCATCGGCTAATGTTTTGTCTTCAAATCCACACTTAAACCAAAATTTAGCTGGTCTCAACCCTGCACTTTTAGCTAGTTTGTCAAATTTGAGCGCATTTGATCCAAAAACACTAGCTGCCACATTGTCAAATTTAACCGGATTTGATCCTAAATTGTTGTCAAGCTTGAGCAATTTTGATCCAAAGAGTAATCCTTTATTAAACTCATTTGGCAGTATTCCCAATTTGTTAGGAAATATGACAGGTGGAAACATATTTGCTAATTTAGCTGGCTTGGGGCTACCGGGGTTTTCATCTCTTGATATGAATAGTCTTGGCGGTACTAGTGCAGTCGGCGATACTAAATCAAAAACCAGAAAACCTGAATCTGGATCATCGTCTACGTCAAAAGCTAGCAATTCACAATTCCCTTACATGTTCACTAATCCTAATATGTTATATCCTCAATTAGGACTTAGTGGTTTATCTCCATTTGGTGTTCATTCTGGTATGTCGTCGGCTTATGATGCTCTTGGACTTCTCACAAGTAACTTGGCTGCAAGTTCCAGCGCTACAACGTTACATAGCCATAGCTCTCGGAGTAATACTAAAACTACCACACCTAGATCATCTACTGTTGTAACTAGTTCATCATCTTCTCGACAGCAAAAAGTTTCTGATCGTCAAAGCCACCTGTCTCAAATATTATTACCTCCTGATCCATATTTGCTGGAAACGCTTTCTAAACAGTCTTTTAATTATGATGCTGGTCTCAAAACTGATAAAAGATCTAGAGACACTGAAGGCACTGAAAACACTGCTACAGATTTATCAAAATCAGATAAGAAAAAAATGGTTTATGACCCATTAAGGCCTCAGGTACCACCCGAATTCGCAGCTGTACAAGAGAAACTTTTGAAAGGTGACAAGAAGGACATTGACATTAGTAAAATGTTACTAGAGCAAATGGCTTCTGGAGCTTTAAGTGCAAGTCTAGTTAGTTCTAATGATGGCAAGAAAGCAAAAGAAGCTGAGAAGGAATATGAAAAATTAAGTAAAGGATCTGATTATATATCGCGAATGACAAACGAACAAGACTTAACCACTAATTCATCCTTAAAACGAACAATTGATGATGTTAGCAGTGAACCAGAAAACTTGGCCATGCAATCAAATGCCAAAAAGGTAAAGGAATGCGCTAATACCGAAGTTATATCAAATATTGAGAAACAATCTGATCCTTCTACCAATACAGGAGAAATGGATTTAGAAGATTTAATAGCACCATCAACAGTTATTAAGACTGGCATGAAAGCAAGTGATTTTGAAATTAATAGGTCAAATGAATCTGCATCACCACTGGTATTAACTACAACAGACAGGGAGAGAGAAGATAAATTACAGCAGCGCCTTACTAGCCCTAACAATGAAATAAAAGCTGCTTCCGAAAGTTCACAAATTGTTGATTGTTCTACTAATTCCGACAATGAGCCAAAAGATGATTCCGTATCGGATGACACCACCAACGGTGAATCTACATCGGCTGATAATGCACGTAGAGGTAATAGAAAAAAAGGTCGTAAGTCGACAGAAGAAATGTCAGTCGGCCCAAGACGTGAGTTAAGATCTAGTTCAGGAAGGCAGTCAACAGACGCTGCGAGCACCCATTAAACAGAGAAACACCAATTTTGACGAATATTTTAATAAATAATGAACTTTTACACAAAACCATTGCCATTAATTATTCTTTGATGGTCTCATGGCATCATTTTTGCAAGTATGAATTCATACATTTCTGGAATGTAAAAATTATAGATGTATGATTAAATGCTATGAAGTATTATTTTTTTCTATGTAGAACAATGTTTAAAATAATCAAAACTGTGAAATAGAGGCTTTTATGTAACTAGTATATACAATAAGAAATGAGTTCGTCGGGCCTAAATGAAATTGACTACAAACTAACACTGTTAGAAAACAAATGAAATAAAAATGGTGCCTTCTTTTTGGTATTCTATAGGGCTGGTTCAAAAGGAGGACGAGAAAAGCCTTGAAAAGAAGGTAAGAGTGACGCAGTTTTAATGATAAACCCTTTCCAAAACTTCAATTTTCACAAATGCGTAAACTTTTTTAAGATGAAATGTATAAAGTAATTTTATCCAATATAATCGTGAGAATAAGTGTACCTAGTTTAAGGATAATATGTTTTTATTATTTTACTTTATGTATATTTTTTACTAGAAGACTGGTTACTCCACATTTAAATTGGCCTGCAAATAATTACAATTATATTATAACTCATAGGTTATTTCACTCTAAATATATTGTATTTCAACTGAATATTTCGAAGGAAGTCGCCGGCAGACGATTTGATAAAAAAAGGAATCGAAATCTTAGCTCTGTCATGCAAGGAAATTGTGTATTTATCGTTATAGATAATAATTAAAGTATTGACAATTTGATTTGAGATCTCTTGCAATTGCAAAACTGATAGCATAATCCGAAGGTCACTAGGTCTGTTTTCATTTACCTCTTTTTATTGTTTACTTTTAAATTTTAGATTTAAGTTAATGTGTAAGTGAATCATAGCGATGCAATTTTAACGAAAATATTCTGTAGTAGCAATTCAAGATAGGCAAGCATCTTCAAGATTTCAGTTCCCCAGATAGGTTAAGTTTTAAAAATTAAGTCATATGCTGAATGTGATAAAACTAATTTATTACATGTATTCTTTTTTAATTTGCATTGCTGTATTGATAAATCTTATTGTAGATATAAATGTGACAAATGATTAAAATTAAATACAAAAAAAGTTCTTTTATTTCTAATTGGAAATGGTCATGGACATCTCCGTAGGTCATCCCCGTCGCACTGAGTCGCCCCATTAGGTTTCAATTTTGTTGTTGGCCATTGGCACCATTCACATTGCATCTGCCCTTATCTCTTTGATGTAACTGAGACACTACGAAATGCTCGAACGGACGAACAAACGATCGTTAGTGCTCAGTAAAACATCCAGACAGGACCAACGAATTTCATTGGCTTGGCTTGGTGTGTACGCGGCTTATGAAAATTTATATAAGGTAAGGTGGGGTAAGACTAACACACGGGGCAAGACTAACACTGTCTATTATCTCGATATGCACTTGAAGAAACGACATGTGTGTGTTGTAGCCGAGAACATTTACGTTTGTTCTATCTTACAGACTGGAAGAATTTCGTATTTAAGCTATACGTATCGAGATAATAGACTGTTAGTCTTGCCCCGTGTGTTAGTCTTACCCCACCTTACCTTAACTAAATAACGCTATACACTCATGTCAAAAAGACGACAAAGATGTTGTCAAAATGAACATCTTTCACCTTTTCGCAATATTTCGATTTATTGTTTCGTGTAAAGCCTAAACAAGATGCCTGGTGATTTCCGAAATTATGTGGTAAATTTTAAAGAGTGTTTCATGAAAAACAAATCAAAATAATGGTCTATAATTCGATTTCAAAAAACAACGAGACCAATGAAGCTGTCATAGGGCAATATTACTAATGTTACCATATCATCAACTCCTCATTACCCCAATACCCAGTTTTGGCAATTATTTCACAAAGTTTATATTTATTATATTGTTAATGATATTGAGGGATATATTGATAATGATGAAGGATTCTTACAATAGCCTCTCAGTATCAGTAATTTAATTTTTATAAGAAATAATATAGGTGAATACAAAGAAAATTGTGATATATTTTGTGATCGATAGACTAGAAGAATGGATGATCTAGTAGTCTTCGCACCGTCTTAGGAAAGCGCAGCGATCCTTTGATCCATTCTATGTGACTAAATAAATAAGATTTTAAATCAATTTCGTACGTGGGTTTTGCTATCAATCATAATCTTCGTTTTTTCCCACAAATTCGGGAAATTATTTTTGCTGTCAACCCTTATAAAGTTAAAGTTGACAATGTCAAATAGTCGTTGTCGGAAACGTTATACGGTACTGGGTTGATTATTATTATTGTTTAATACCGGCCATGATAATCGATGCAGGAACACATCCACAGATATGTGAATGTGATTATAATGTAATTCTATATTCATAGTAGTCTTTGTGTAATTCTGTTTAAATTTGGTACTAGGACTGGCATCCAAACCATAAACCTTATTTTAAAAAAAATGGTACTTGGCAGGTCTTGTTTTGTCTATGCCTGAAATGAAAATGATATTGAACATGAACAAAGTATAACAATTTTATTTCAATCCAAATTGATATTCGTACTTCGCTAATCAAATCTTTTCATTGAATTTACTAAAATGAATCGTGCAGTGCTCCGGTCTTCTGTCATATGTAATGAATTGTCGAGAAGAAATGTAGGACTTAGCGTTCGTTGTGTGTCCGATAAAATTAAAGACGTTGTCACACACACAGGCCAAGTATTTATTGATTGTTACATATTTATTTTTATATCATGTTTGATTTGCGTCTTAAGTTTCATAAGGACTTAATTAAATGCATATGATTTCAATCTATAATTAAATTTATGAAGTGATTTATATTACATAACGACAGAATAACGTTACGTTTGTTGTGATCTATTCTCATTAACTTCATCTGAATTACTTGGTCTTTTCAGAAATTTACTTGACTAAAATTGCATTGGTAAAAAAGGCGACTAAACTTTGTTAAGAAATGATCAGTATCATTACTCATCTAGGTCTTGAACTAGAAACTTAATTAATTTCAAATGTCTTTATATGTAGCCATTTCGAGAAAAGAGGCTTCAGTTCCGTACTCACTATTTCTTATTGATTTCAGAAATGGGATGCCGATGATTATAGGATGGTTAGATATACGCATGCGCCTAAACAAGTAAATCACAGTTGGGCTGTGAATCTAATTGCTGCAATTCCACCAAAACAAGTCACTCAAAGAGTTGTATGGTGTGATGGAGGTAGTGGCCCTGAAGGTCACCCAAGAGTTTACATTAATTTGGTAAATGTATAAGTTAGCATTTTACAAAGTATATCCGTTTACATTATTTTGTCAGTTTTGAAGAAAAACATGAGGAAAACTGCACACTTGAAACTTCTCCATTCTGAAATGTAAGTGAACTCTGTCTGTCTGCCAATCTTAGCCAGTGTGGTGGACCATGGCCTTAAGCCATCACATTGTGAGAAAAGACCAAAGGTGGACCAATACTTATGGATTTTTGGCGATGAATGCATATTTATATTCCTTATCATAATAATATTTCATGTTAAAATTGTATGTATCCTCATACTATGAGATATCCCTCACACCTTGTTAAATATCAAGAGTTCACAGTAGCAAGTGTACTAACCACTGCTGACCTTTATGTAACGACAGATAATAACAATTCTATATCCTTACAATTTGGACCAAGCTCACTGTAGCTGTAAACAAGCATTTAATCTGTAAACTATAAGAAGCAACAAATTACTTTTTTAACATATTTTATTTGTAACATAGATATTAAATAAAATACATCTTTTTTATTTCAATACAACATAAGATTATGAAACAATTTATTTAATTCATTAATTAATTTAGGTATAACCTACACACTGCTTGGACACATAATCATTTTTTTTTTCAGGATAAACCTGGTGACCATTCTTGTGGGTACTGTGGACTTCGATTTGTTAAAAAAGATTGTCACTAATAGAAGAAAACATTCATTGATGTTTATCTTTCATTGCAACATGTTTCTGTTTTATAGTTAATACCTACGTAGTTTAATGATTGAAAATATTTATTAGCGTAATAAATAAATTCATAGCCAAAAATTTTTGTATTACTGTAATTCATACTATTTCAGTAACTTTTCTATATTACCATTTATGAAAATAAGCAAAACTATTATACCAATTAATTATACAGAGTGGCCATAGTAATGTAAATTATAAATAAACATGAAAACTAAATACAATTATTGCAATTTAGTTAATCTGGATGTTATAAATTAGCACAAAGACAGATATGCAGACTTATTAAAATGTAGTGTAACAAAAAAAAAGTACCATAGTCAATTAGGGTCATCTTAACTTTTGCGCCATCTTCTAAATAGTGAAAAATAATAACATATATGTTTTGCCAATGATAATTTGAATGTAATGGCTACATAATCTCATTGTAAGATTTAAAGATTTTGCTGACATCCAACACATCCCATAAAATTATATGGACCCAATTATGAAACTTAAATGTTTAATTGCATCAGCCAGGTATTCAGCAATGGTGATGCTTTGAAAAGGAACTAAATTAGACTGGGAATACTGATAAACCAAATGTAATTACAATCCAAATGTATCTGATTAAAATGGTAGTTACTATGATATTACCAATATGAAGTGGTAAACAATAGTTTTATGGTCCTTGGTTTGATGGACATTTTTCATTTTTAAGCTCTTGTCTGATGTCTATATTTGATTGTAACAATTCTCTCAGTTTTTGATGTATGTCATCATTTTTCTGCTCCAAAAAATCCAAAGCTAAGTTCAATTCATCCAGTTTTGAATCAAGTAAATCATACTCTGTAATACGATATAAGAATAACATGATTACAAGAAAAAGCAAATAAAACTTATAAATAATTATTGATTCGATAAGGATATAAAATATTAACAGTCAAGAACACTTTAATCGATTATATGCTTTTAGATACTTATTCAAGATACCTTCTCGTATATTTTCTTCGTTTTCATCTTCGGTAGGTTCGCCATTTTCTACGCTTTCGTTGTTATTTGGCTTGTTATCCTCATTTCCAGCCATATTCAGTTTTTATTTGGGCTAATAACATAGAAACAGAAAATAACACTTGTGCAAAGGTATCTCAATCCAAACAAACAAATAACAGCATTCAACGAAATGACTGAGCAAATTAGGTGGCTATATGGCTATATTCTTAATAATAATTTATTAAGTCAAGTATGAATAATACCTGGCTGCTTGACAACTCAATAAATAAATTTACTGAAAAATTAAATAGGTACTTAATATTAAAGATATCGACAATAATAAATTAGCCAAAGGATGAAGATCACATGACTTAGATAGATAAGTCAGAGTGACAGAACAGATGACACTGTCGGCTAATAAGTGACGTTTGACAAGCAGTACAAATGTATACTCAGATTAAAGATACTCATGTACAGTATAAGCATTTTTATCTATGACTATAGAACAACTGTTTAGTCTAGACTCTAGATAGTCTATATTACCTCTAGAGAATTTATGTTCCTTGGTCAGAGTAACACAGTCTCACTTTTGCATTATAATCTTCCCAAGATCTTAATGAACGGGGAAAATAATTGAAATAAATTTTATGTCAGGTATAACAACCCGCAAATCATAATGTAATAATTTTTTCATTATACTACTGCTGGCACACTTCAGGGTATGACTTCATAAAGATTTTTGATATAAGAGTATTTGGAATAACTGGCATAATGATGAAAATATCATAATATTGGTAATAATGATGAGGATATTACGAGTTTTTTAAAGACAATAAAATTATAAAATATTTAAAAAATGCTTTTTATATAAATAAATATAATAACAAAAGGCGCATGTACAAGAGTTTACCTTATTTATAGATCATAGTAAAGAGAACAATATAGGAATCTAGAATCCCAAATTCTTTAATAAGGCAACTTGAAAGTAAGAAGGATTGATCTTGACGAAGGATACTTAGTGATTTTTAATTTGATCACCATTCCTAAAACTTATAATTACTTTCTACAAAATATATTAAAGAAACTTTATAATGATAATGAATTAAAAGGCTTTTGGTTGTTACTTTAGAAATTTAGAATATTTTGTATGGAAATACCTGAATAAGTAAATTAAATTGTGGTAGGTACAGATTATGAGATTAAATCTTACTTATAACAATCTTGAAGAGTTTTTAAAGAAGAAAGTAAAACCGGTTCTTTCAGATATTAATAATGTTTTTCATCCCTTATTCGTAACCGTGATGTTTTAAATAATATGACTTTATGTCTATTTCGTATGTATATTTTCATCCAATACATGCAAACTTTTTCCACAATATTATGGGATGTTTTTTATAATGTCAAGCGTCCTTTCCTCAAAAATTTCTTTATTTCTTTCAACTATAGTCATAATCAATTACGGTACTATAAGTTTGTGGTAAAAACCAACAAAAGCTTAACTTTTCGTCGTTGATGAAAAAAACATAATCAACGTATTGACAAAGTTAGATAAGTTCATTCTTCGCTACGTTCATTAACATCCTTGGAGATATTCCGAGTTTCTATTTTATGTAAGTAAGTATAAGTACTTGTATTGTTACTTAACTTACTTTACTGGCTCACTGGAGTTACATTATACTGTGCATTATACATATGAAATGAATGAATAGTGGTCTTATCTTATTGGATTGGATTGATTTGGGTTGGTTGGATTGGATTGGACAACAAAGTTTGTGTATTGTATTGATGTGAGTGATCCTCCAGTAGGAGTAATTGTCAGTAATTTTGTTCTGTGGAGTGATCAGTGAAGTCAGAAGTCTACGCTACTACTTAGCAAATAATAAATAATAGTTTTATTTTGCACTGAGTTGTCTTTTAGTGGAACACTTTAGCAATTTCGTAATGTAAGACGTGTAATTTGATTTTGTGTTATATAAATGTGTATTTGTCCTCAACGTGATAGCGTATTGATAAATAAGAATCGCTTTGTTGTATTACAACAAAACGTAGCGAACCGAATTGACGAGGTTTCTTTTCCTGATTGTGTTTTCATAATTGTCACGTCGTGGAACACCCAAATTCGCTGAAACATACTACGCTGCATCCATATTTCGCTGTATTTCAGCAACGACATAAATATAAAAGTGTAATTGCGATCATTGTACCTGCCTTGACCACCTTACAATAAAACAATACTAACAATGACTCATTGAGTACAACCTATTTCAGCGACATTGATCAGTTTTATTTCTTCTTGTTTATTAGATCTTAACTGTTTAGCAACTTGCAGTTACTTAATCATGCTATAAATAACATGTGTTATATGTATCTTTTAACCACATAATAAAGTTCTTATATATAATTACAGAATCATGACGTCTGGACCATATAATTATTCCTACATTTTTAAATATATTATAATTGGAGATATGGGTGTCGGAAAATCATGCCTCTTGCATCAGTTTACAGAGAAAAAATGTGAGTTTTTATAAATTTTTTACAAATTTAATTTTCATTACTACCAAGTTATTAATTGTTGAAATTATTGAAAATATCGCTTAAAAATTCGACATAAATTAGAAATCACAACTTCAAAATATTTGGAGAATACAGGATCAAGTACAGTACAGTAACCTTTCTACTGGTTATTGATAATATAATATTATAATGTGGGCGTATTCAAGCCAAGCTGAATAGACTTTTATTAAGTTAGTTTTTTTTATACCTTGCAATACAATAGGAATAATATATACTGACTAAAGTTGATATGATACATTATCTAAGTTTATACATAGTCCCCGGACAAAGTCTTTCGTATTTGCGTTCAGGATTAATCTAAGCAAGTGAAAGCTAACATTATTCATACTTGATATAGTACCTTTAATATTATTTAAAGATCTATTCTACTGGAGGTACAAAAATATGATTTTTAATTTGATCTATGGTATTGTTGGCCTGATCAATAATATTGATCAGGATATGTATTGCATCAACCTTTAGTTTTCATAATTTGTTTATTTCTTTTCTTTAAAGTGTTTTAATTGGAAGTATTTTGTATTTATTTAAGTTATGGCTGATTGTCCTCATACTATTGGAGTTGAATTTGGCACCAGAATCATTGAAGTGGCTGGGCAAAAGATTAAGCTTCAAATATGGGATACAGCTGGACAAGAACGGTTTAGAGCTGTGACTCGATCTTACTACAGGGGTGCTGCCGGAGCACTCATGGTCTATGACATAACGCGGAGGTACTCATATCACATTTGCTAAATAATCCATGTAATATTTAGAGCGGTCATAATATGACTTGTATTACTTATTTTCAGATCTACATATAACCATTTAAGCAGCTGGCTTACTGACACTCGTAATTTAACAAACCCTAGTACTGTGATATTCCTGATCGGTAATAAGTCTGATTTAGACGGACAAAGAGATGTAACATATGAAGAAGCTAAGCAATTTGCAGATGAAAATGGGCTAATGTTTGTTGAAGCCAGTGCTAAGACGTAAGTATTGTTACACTTACTTCTTTTTTAACAGATTAAAATAATAAAGTGAGACTCAAAAGGAATTTATGAGTCAGAATCACTCTAAAGTGAATAATCGAATTAAACATGCAATCAGGGTACACATGTCTGGAACATACAAAGTTCCTCCTTAATTTCTTATCTAAAGAGAAGAAAATCACTATGCTCTGATGCCAAAATCTGTTTTAAATATTTAAGTGGTTAATAATGTAGTTTTTATGTTTATGTGCCTGACTGCCTGCACAACAAGCAGCAATAGTAGTGTCCAACAGAAGTAACCTAAAGTTATGGGATGGTTATTGCCAAGCCACACTGGCTTCATCAAGCCCCTTAATATTATGTTAATTATTCTGAATCGTAAATTTTTCAGAGGTCAAAACGTGGAAGAAGCGTTCCTGGAAACAGCTAAGAAGATATACCAAAGTATCCAAGACGGACGGTTGGATCTGAACGCGGCGGAGTCGGGCGTGCAACACAAGCCGGCGGCGACCGGACGACCGTTGGCCGCGCCGCCCGCATCGCGCGACAACTGCGCCTGCTAGCCACACACACACACACACATACAACATACACACAGAAATACACGTAAAACCAACACACACTAGCACACAGACACACCACACACACAACGACGTACATGTATACAACACTGGCCACAGCGTGCGTTATTATAACGGTCTCCTAATTAAAACGTACCAGCTATTTCACCGACATGAGTGTACAAACAAAACCTTATTGAGTAGTTAGTACGCCTAATCAATTTCTTTGTTGTCAGGCTGAATACAAAGTACCCATAAGTTTGCATGTATTATGTTGCTTCCCGGCGTATAACGTTCAATATACGACTTACCGCTTTATTCGATTACAATGAATATTATTAAAATGATCAAATATTTCTCACACTAGAGTCCCAAATCAGATGCTGTTGACTTGACTAAATCAAGGTTTTACAATAACATGTGTCGTATATAGAGTGATGTGGGAAGAATCTGATGTATGGCGTTTAAAGTTATTAGATCCCGGCTTAAATGTATTGTCCTCGTAGTCAACTTCATTATGGTTTAGAAGGTCGATTAGTGGGGCTGGTCGTTTCCATTCACAGGCGGATGCATCTAAAGTGTGTGCGTATAATTAAGTATTGTTATAATAGTATAATTACTGTAATTATGATGAATTCCCTTATTTTTGACACTTGTAGGCGTAGTCAGGTGTTCGACAACTGTTTGTAGTGGGTTGCGACACGAGTATTTGAATAGGAGATGTGTAATATATTAAACCACATAATGGTTTTACTATTGCAATTATTGTTATTTATTTGAAAATATAAAAAACGGCTTTGCATGTTTGTTACTTTTAATAACATTAATTTCTATTCTTTATTTAACGTTTTGACCAATAATCAAAATAAATACCTGAAATAACTGTATTCAGATACTAAACGCATTACAGTGAACCCAGGTAACTTTGAATTTAAAATGTGACTTATTTGAAACATTATTTTTTCCACTTGATTCTATGTTGGTGTTACCTATGTTCTTAGTAATACACAAACACCTTATTTTTCTCGAGGCAAGCTTCTTGCCAAAGATCTTGGGATGGTTTAAAGTAACATTAAAAATCAAAGTTCCTTGGATTATGTTGACTGAATTGCAAAGAATGTTGAACAGAGTAATATCTTTTTAAAAATATTGTTTGTCTTAAACATCTGGTACTTTTCCGATATTAACATTCCAGAATTGAGTATTAACAAATTGGAGAAAAGTATAATTGTTTTTTATTTTTATTTTGTAAATCTCAAAATAAATACATAATGCATTTTATAGGTACGTACATAATATTATGCCTAATGTCACAGTTATTTTATTAGTTGCAATTGTTTAGAACATTATTGTTATTGTATATATTGTTTAATAAATTTCTTATTTATCGTACGTCACAATAATAATCGTTTAGTATTGATTAAAATAGTTCTGATATTAATATAAAAATAAATCATTGAATATAAAAATATTTTCAATTTATCTAGCGTATTGCACGCAATTTATCTAACGTATTATCGCTGGTATACTTTTTAATAACAGACTTGAGAAGATGCGGAGAAAAGTTTAGTACTGGGGAAAATATTTATATAATATAGAAACGCTCTCGTTATGTAAATTTACCAAACTATCAGTCTTTATTGTCTGAATCTATATAGATTTCTCTCAGAGTGCTTGTGTAGACCCTATGGCGAGACTCGTTGGTGAATTCGCTAAGTTCGTAACATAGCAACACAATAATACTTTCAATAGTAATGGTAAACAAAAACTTGCGTTGCTATCCTTACTCATGGGCGGCGCGGTATGTGGAAGCTCGAGAGGTAACTGCATTCTCGAAGTGATGCAGTGGTATGTGGTTATGTTGTGTGGCTGTTAATACCGGCGATGACACTTCTGAGATATGTGGCGTAGATGATAAGGAAGATAAGCCGAGGATTTCGCCCATCGATGGGCCAATGTCTCGCGACTGATGGTTAGCGCTTCTGTTAAAATTCAAGATTTCTTCACATTAAACCTTTCTTTCCTCTTGCTTCACTAACGAGATCGCGCAGAAAAATAAAAATATAAGTATATAAAAATACCCTACATCCTAATAATTATGAAAAATACTTAAATGTTATTTAGTTTTTTGTTGTTTCATTCAACTACATGATTTTATTTATTAAATATTAAAAAATGTATAAGCATCGGATATTATAGGCATTAATATAGGTAATAGTAAGTGGTATCGACAGAATATAATATAATGTAAACTTTTTAAAATGGTTCTAATTCTATGATCGGGATTTTATACAATTATGTTATTTTTGTCTCTTTTATTTAGACCTCTTCGACTATATAATGTAGATCGGCATGTTTTAGAACCAACTCAAAAATATATTTTGGTTATCTCATCAAACATGCGATGTGCATATCTCTGTCGAATTTTTAAATGTGTATTTTAATCTATATAAAGCGTTAAATAAGTACATACATTTAAAATTGTATCTAATAACACCCTTATTGCTAGAAAACTCGTAATCATAATTATTCATCTCGTTAATATTATTAAAAATATCAAGTAGGTTACAGACATTGTGGTTATCGAGTCTGTTTTGATTTTATCATCGATTTGACCTAATACAAGTATCTTTGCACCTAAAATAAGTAAGGTAACTGGCAACTAATACTGCCTGCGTTACTACCACTAATTTTGTTAATACATAACAAGCTTTATAGAGCCATTACAATAGTTCAATATTGCATGTGCAACGAAAATCGTTTTGTTAATGAACCATTAACAATAATTTCCTTCAGATCAGTTAAAAACTCTTAATTAAATAATTTTCATAACTAAGTAGAGAAAACTTGTAGAACTTTTTCGTATTAGTGGTAGTAACACTTGATGTAGGATTAAAAACATATAAATGTAATGATAATGAATATGATTGTATAAACGTAAAAATAAATGTTTGTACAGTGTATAGTTTTATTTTTAATTACTTTTGCTTTAGAAAATAGTGAATAATAACAAAAAAGAAGATCGGTTAAACATTACTTTGGTGCTTGGGTATTTTATAGCTCGGTAAAAGGATTGTACTTAGAAGTTTACTATGAAAATAAATAAATTAAAACAAGGATTAAACATGTAAAAAAGAATTTATTATACACATTAGTCACCACCACCAGGGTTTTACACGTTAACGATAACAATGGACGGTTCCTATATATGAAGCGACATATCAAAAGGTTTACAGGAGAATGGGAGTAAACAATAATTACTTTAAGCGTGGTTAATGTTCATGTATCGAAAATCAATACAATAATTATGTTAGTACAGATAATATTTTTCATGCTATGTAAACATCAAATACATAGATCAATACATACAATTATTATAAATACATACATTTTAATATTATGACCTTGATAAGATTTGTACGCCATAATTATAGCGAATGTGAGAGCCTTTAAAATGGTTCCATCAATATGTAACCACATTTCATCAAATAAAATATTTAATTTAATTACATTCTCATGTAAACCTAACATGTTTTTGTACATAGGGATCATCGACATAACAGCAAGGCGCTTTACAGTTTGGACTGCGTGTTGAGTAAGAGCAGGTCGTGCATGTCCTGCAGCGAGCGCTCGAGCGCGGCGCGGTACGGCGCGCACGCGGTGTCGGGGTGGCGCACGAACGCCGCCGTCGCGAAGTTGACGTCGTCGTCGCGCGGGTTGTAGCACGTCGCGTACCCGTCCGCCACCAGCGGCCCGTAGCACATGAACCCGTCGCACTTGCACGCCACCTGGACCATTTTGGAAATAGCTCGAATCACCATATTAACTATACCTCGTTTTTTTCGTCGCGATTTAAAAGGTAAACAATCTTGGCACTAGTTTTATTTATTTCATGAATTTAAGACAATATTTAGAAGTATACAGAAATTTATTTTAATATTAAATTATTGTTTATTCTTTAATTTCTTTTAATTTGTGTCTGTCTTATTTTTAAATCGATAATTACAATAAAAAGACACTTTAAGATTGTTTACTTTTTAAATCACGACAAAAAAAACGAGGTATATATTGACTAATTTTTATTATGTGCTATGTAAGGCTGTCCATTAGCCGCGTGAGGCATTTGCGACCCCATAGTGAGATGTCTTGAGATTTAGCGCAAGAAGAAATATGACTCAATTTATAGTTAGACATGTAATATGAGCATTTACAAAGTGAGAATCAAAAGTGGATCTTTGATTGGTGTAGGAGTAAAATAGTAATATATGGGATAGTTACCTGACTAGTTGAAATGCGCATGTGAGCACTGCGCACATATCCTTGGTCCTGGTATAACTTTGGTATCTCGATGCCGTTTTCGAGCGCCGTCAATTTTAATCCAAGAAGGTGTCTGTCGACCCCGTAACCTTGTAGTGCCTAATAAGCAAAAAGACTTATATTTAACTGTATCTCTCGTACAAGGAAATTATTTGTCAAAGACGCTACGTTTGACGAAGTGCTTAATCGTGTACAGAGTACTTAATAACATAAATATACCTCGTTATTTTCGTCGTGATATAAAAGGTAAACAATCTTTTCACAACTTTCATTAATTTAATTAATCAAAAAAATATTTAGAAGTATACAGAAATTTGTTTTAACATTAAATTATTGTTTATTCTTTAGTTTTTGTTTATTTGTATCTGTCTTATTTTTAAATCGATAATTACAACAAAAAGACAGTGTAAGATTGTTTACCTTTTATATCACGACGAAAAAAACGAGGTATACCTGTACGGTGTAATCTTTGTGAGCATTTATTGCTTTCTGCATTGCAGATAATTTCGCTTTTGGAGAGGTTTGGTTGTCGAGCATGGCCTTGGCGAAGTCGATGGATTCGATCGAACATGATCGTATAGTTTCCGTTCGGCCTCCGATGTACATTCGCGTCGCCGCCGATTCGTAGTGAGCACCCGGCGTTTTGTGTAACCTGTATAACAAGTATGTTTGTTGCATTGTAATAACAACAAAATTTAAGAAAAAATATTAAGCATTATTTGTTGCCATGGAAATATTTTACCTGTAAAAGGCGTATTGCATGGCCATTTGCAGAAAACTGTCCGGACTCATTTTGTGCGATTTTATGAAATTTTTACCAAACTTATCAAATGTGAAACAATTCAGTTCCAAATCAGCAACTAGCCTGCAAAATAAAATATTTTAGTACATTATAATGTTTCGTTAATGGCATAAAAAAACTGCGAAAAATAGTTTTGAAAAACCCACTTGTCTATATTGTTTTTAGCAGTTTCAATCATTTGCGCCACTTCACTGCTAACTTTAAAGTCCAATCGCACGGGAGCCTTCGGGCTTGAAGAGGTCGCTTCTGTGCTTGTTTTATTCTGATCTCTAAAATGTAAAAAAAAATATCAGTGTGATCTGCACAAACATTTGAAAGCGTGTTCGTTTGAAAAAAGATCATAAAAGATATTTTGAGAAAGGACGTAAAAAAACTCACATGTAGTTGATTAAAAAGTCTGTGAGTATAGCGATCGGTTGTCCTTCAGCCGGCGAGTGTTCATATGTGAGGCCGGTGATGCCATCAGCTCCAACTATAAACTTGAATATGCAAGAGTTTTTAATATCATCTTATTCATTGTAAAATTATCTTACTACTGAAAATTTCTCAGGTACATGGCAGGTCGCTTAATTTGGTAATTAGTTTTCTTAATATGGGTTTTAGAGCTAGGTCCGTGTCGGAGATGAACAGATCGGATGAACTACATGGCTTCCGAGTTTATTTTGGAACAAAAAATAGTTGTACTTCCGAAGACGCCAGAATCGAGCCACTCTACATTTAAGCTAAAATTATTTCAGCTATATCGTAGTTCTCCCGGTTAAGCACTTCCGGACATACGCAGTGAGTTACTCTTACTTTATAGGTCATAGATCCAGGTCAGAAAACATGCAAAGTGGCCGATTGTTGTGTCCGGAAATTAAAAAAACTGCAAAGTAATGAAAGATACATTGACCTGTATACACGGTTTAGGGTCTGTTTCACAATCTATAAGTAAATTATTTATAAAGTAAGCTACTCAGAGAGTAAATCCTTCCGTTAACTCTCTATACGTTTCACAATCATCCGTAAATTAAAGTGAAAATGTGAAACGCATTTTACTGGTTTACC
>LGAG01000038.1:1163608-1175888 GCA_001278395.1 Lerema accius | reverse complement strand
GGACGGCCAGCTCTGCGGTCGAAATTAGACTGGAACTCATTACGACAATCTGCAGACTCGTTCAATATCTATGGATGGGAGATGTCAATGTCAACTTTAAATTACCGCATAATGATATTCTTTGATTCTCTCTCTCAAAAACTTTCCTTTTTATTTCTTCAATCGACTATAGAAAAGGCTTCCAATTTCAAATTAATATTATTATGTTAAAATAATGAAGTAATGTTGTGTGTGAATTGTTTGCAGGGTCAGGAGGTCAGTGCCTTGGAGGAGGCGCTCCCCGCCGGCTGGGAGATCCGGTTCACGGAGGAGGGCACGAGGTACTTCGTGGACCACAACACTCGCACTACTACATTCCAGGACCCCCGGCCCGGGGCACCTAAGGGCCCCCAGGGCGCCTACGGGGTCCCCCGCGCATACGAGAGATCGTTCCGATGGAAACTTAGTCAATTTAGATACCTGTGTCAGAGCAATGCATTACCCAGTCACATCAAAATAACCTTATCGCGACAAACGCTGTTTGAGGACTCTTATCATCAGGTTCGTACGTTGTATGTATTTTATCAAAGCTATTTTAGGCCGAGTCTTAATTGCATTGACGACTTATTTGTATGCTAACTTTGTATTTACATAATATGTATCGGTTTTTGATCCAGCAATTTGTGTCGCACATAATATCTCGTTCACGTCATACAATAGCAAATAATATTTGAAATTATGTCTGATTCAGATTATGAGACTGCCGGCTTATGAGTTGCGTAGACGATTATACATAATATTCCGTGGGGAAGAAGGCTTGGATTACGGCGGAGTCAGTCGAGAATGGTTCTTCTTACTTTCACACGAAGTTCTAAATCCCATGTACTGTCTTTTCGAGTACGCCAACAAAAACAACTATAGCCTTCAAATAAATCCGGCCAGTTACGTGAATCCCGATCACTTGCTGTATTTCAAGTTCATAGGGAGGTTCATAGCGATGGCGCTGTACCACGGTAGATTCATATATTCGGGATTCACGATGCCATTCTACAAACGAATGTTGAACAAGAAGCTCACCATGAAAGACATTGAATCGATAGATCCGGAATTCTATAACTCGTTAGTGTGGATCAGGGACAACGATATCGACGAATGCGGGCTGGAGATGTGGTTTAGCGTTGATTTCGAGGTGCTCGGGCAGGTCATACACCACGAACTGAAGCCCGCCGGTGACAAGGAGCGTGTTACTGAGGTATTACAAAATAATTTAGTTTTAATTTTCCTTTTATGGAGAACAGCTTTCGTGACAGATTAAATAAAATTTCATTTTATTTTAAATATACTATGTACACGATACTAACTTAATAACATTGAAATTTGACTTACAGGCCAATAAAGAACAATATCTGCAGTTGGTGACGCAATGGAGAATGACGCGAGGAATTGAAGAACAAACATCCGCTTTTCTAGATGGTTTTAATGAGGTAACATAATGCAAGATTTGTAATAATGTTGTTATTTGTTTTTAATCTGTTTGTGTATATTATAAGTAAAATGGAGAATGTTACAAAATTTTATATTATTAATGATGATTTTATTAATAATTTATAATTTTATTGTGAAGTTATATTTGTAGTACGCGGATGAATGCCCAGAGGCATTCTGTGCTATTATTAAACCTTTGATCTACGTAGATGAGATAAGGAAACAAACAAATATATCAAAGGACACCTGGCTTTAAACTTTTATAAGTTAGATTGAATGTTTACTACAAGTAAATAAAAGCCAGATACGAAATAAACCCAAAACTTCTGTTACAGTATTAAATAACAAATTCGTTTCATCATTACCATCACCAATGGATCTCGCAAAAATTGTGCACAAATAATTCAATTTTATTTTCTTTTTTTAGGTAGTGCCATTGGAGTGGTTGAAATATTTCGACGAGCGCGAGCTGGAGCTGATGCTGTGCGGCATGCAGGAGGTGGACGTGGACGACTGGGCGCGCAACGCCATCTACCGACACTACACTAGAACCAGCAAACAAGTCGTCTGGTTTTGGCAGGTTTGATATTTTATTTGCCTACATCCTACTACTTACTATACCTCATTTTTTTCGTCGTCATTAAAAAGGTGAACAATCTTGGCACTACTTTTATTTATTTCATGAATTAAAAAAAATATTTAGAAGTATACAGAAATGTATTTATTTTAACATTAAATTACTGTTTTTTCTTTAGTTTTTTTAAATTTGCGTCCGTGTTATTTTTAAATATTACAATAAAAGAAAATAGTAAGATTTTTTACCTTTTAAATCACGACGAAAAAAACGAGGTATATATCCTAAGCTAAAGGTGGTATTTTATTTGTACTTCGATAAACAATGCTAACTAAATATCGTACCTAATATACGTCTTTAATAATAAGAGCGTAGTTGAATGTTGTGCTCTTATTTTATTTATTTTTCTTGAGATAGTTCGGAAGTCAATTTTTGTATGTGATGGTGCACCTAGTTAGTATTGTTGATTGAAGTCATTGTACTTTCATAACGCAATAAGGGCTCAAGGGGTATGGAGCATTTACTAAGATATCATTATGAATATTTATTGTATTAGGTAGTGTTAGATTTTTACAATCCGGCTAGGTCATATTATCATAAATTTACAGTTTGTGCGTCAAATGGACAATGAAAAACGCGCAAGATTGCTCCAGTTTGTGACTGGGACATGCAGAGTTCCTGTTGGTGGTTTTGCGGAATTGATGGGGTCAAACGGGCCGCAGCGTTTCTGTATAGAGAAGGTAAATATATTTATGAATACCCATATTTACGATTTTACAACGGTGTTTTAAAAATAAAAATATTATATGAAACTCCTTTATACTTTTCAGGTCGGCAAAGATACGTGGCTTCCTCGATCTCATACATGCTTTAACAGGCTTGATTTACCACCATATAAAAGTTATGAACAATTATGTGAGAAACTTAACTATGCTATTGAAGAAACGGAAGGATTTGGGCAGGAGTAAATATATATATTTTCTAGTAACATTGAAGTTATGTAAATTATTATCACATAAATTTAACTGCACCAACCTCCATTAGAGAGGCAATATTCACCAATGGGATTGGTGCGGTCGTAAAAAGACCAACCAAATACTTGTATGAATATTTGTTTAAACAATAATTTTATTATAATTGTGTAGATATCATTAGTGTATTATGTCAGTTGTATAAGATAAATATTTTGTTTGAACCATATTTAAAAAAGTTCGTCTATGAAGTTCAATAAAAACTTTACTGGTGAAGTCTTGTTTTTTTCTTCTAAAAATCTGCTTGTATAAACAAAGTTAATGGACCAGGAATAACCTGTTTCTTAATTTATATTTACCGATATTTTATTTTAATTAATAAAAGCTTATCCAAAAGTGTTTAGTGTCGCTTGTATCTATCTATTCGGCCTAAACATATTGTCCTCATGTAGCGACAAATTAGAGATAGTGATTAGATTGCCGTTTACCTTGACATTTTAGAACTCCGGTGAATTCAAGGGCTGTAAGCTGTAACTTAGCTATTCAGATAGTGTACTGAATTTATTGACGTAGTAGATTATGCATGTTAGAATTTTGACATTCCTACATATCGACGCGGAATCAGTTGAACACAAACAGCATTACATCAATGCCAAAGTGATGAATGACGATTGAGGGTAGTTTTACATTATTGTCTTGTTAACTGCTTCACCCTAAGTTTACCCTTTCCACTAAATACAGATTTGTACACGTTCTATAATTTTACATAACAGGAAGGTTTCGCTAATGTAACATGATCTCCACGTATTATTTTTATTGAAAAAATCCTTCAAAACATGTACAGAAGTTGGAAAACGAATATCTTTAAAGATTCGACATTTTCTAGCACAAGAAGAATAGGGGAACTCGCTTATCGTTAGATCTCTGACATTGCAGGTGAACCGAAGGTGAATGTTACCAAACCTGTGCTCTTAAGTTATTAATTCTGAAAAATATATGGTCCTATATTTGAAGCATTATTCGATTTAATATATCATTCAATATTTTTTGGTAATAAATAAAAATAATACAGTAAAAAAGCATTTATTATGAATTCATACTTAGTTGAATATTATAAAACTAGTAATAATTCCTACTTCACGAATGTATTAAGTTTAAATTAATTTATTATAATGAATTCATTGTGCATTGCGCGTATACATCGAAATAGACTTATATAAATTCCAATAGGTACTAATTAATAATAATGGCTTCCCTGCAACAAAACACCCAACATAATTATAGGCCTATGAGTTTTATGTTGATGGTAATAAATAAAAACGATTAAATAAGGAAAATAATTCAATAAAATAATAAACAGATCTAGGATCAATCAATCTATGATAACTTAGATGTAGCAAAATCACGTGCCCTTTTAATTGCTTCGTAAAGACATTTAGGATTATTTCCCGAAGCCTGAGCAGACTCCGCTTTTCCACCTCCTTTACCTTCCATCATAGGGACAACAGATTGAACCCATTCTGATGCAAGAAGCCCTTTCTCATTAAGGGATTTGGGAACAGCAGCTAAACAATATATTTTTTTCGAATCATCATCAACAGAAAAGAACATTGCAGCAGAATTTGGAAGTAATTGTTTAACTTGCTTAAGAGCCCCATCTAAAGCTTTAGTATTTCCAAAAGCATTTAATTCAGCCACAATTATTTCGGAATCATTTTCCTCAAGGCACAACTTTTTTGCCTTTTCTATCACCTCATTAACAATCATAGCTTTAGAAGCTCTTTCTTTGTCATCAAGTTGTTTTTTAAGATTTTTTAATAAGTTTCTTAATTCATCTTTCTTCCAATAAGATATCTGTGCATGTGATATTTCATTTGTCAGATCTACAATTTTTTTTACTGTATCTTTTTGATTTACCCCATCTCCTTGCTCTTTGATTAAGTTTGCAATATTGTTAACTTCATTTTCCAAAACACTTAACTTATTTAAGGCTTTCATTGCCTCTGGTCCTGTTAGTGCAACAATTCTTCTAATACCTTTAGCAATGCCTTCTTCGCTAACAATAACATACTCTCCTATGTGACCAGTTTGGTGTAAATGAGAGCCGCCACAAAATTCAACAGAAGTTTCAAATCCTGAAGGTCCATCTGGATTTTTTTCCAATTCTTCTACTGGTATGCCAACAGATACTACACGAACTGGATCGGGATAGTGCTCATCAAACATAGCTCTTAGTCCTTTTATTTTTTTAGCATCAGCTAAACTAGTATGTTTAGCATAGACGCATTTATTATCATCAATTATCTTTTTAATTTGATCTTCAGCTTCTTTTATTTGCTGGGTGGTCATTGGACCCTTATTAGTAAAATCAAATCGAAGTCGATCTGGCATAACAAGGGAACCACGTTGGTCAGAGTCATTTCCAAGGACTTTTCTTAAAACATTGTTTAAAATATGTGTGCCTGTGTGGTTGTTCATAACCAGTCTTCTTCTTTCGGTGTCTATATGAAGGGATACGGAATCTCCTACTTTCATAGTTCCTTCAATTTTTCCAGTATGCAAAACGTAACCACCTTTTACTTGTACATTTTTTACTGTAAATTCCACACTATCATCGTCAAGTTTTACCATATAACCTTCGTCAAATATTTGACCACCTTGCTCTGCATAGAAGTTTGTTCGGTCTAATATTATGCCACATTCTTGACCAGTCGAAATTTCATCAACAAATTGTTTATCTCGGCGTAAAGCTATAATTTTAGCAGTACAAGGGGCAAAAGAATACTTTGCTTCCTTGTCTTGTGAAGAGGGAACATAATTGTATTTAGGAGAATCGTCCGTTATGGATAATCCATTCTGTTGTAGGTAACTTATTGCGTGTATGTCTAGAGCCAAAAGGTCTTCTTGTCCTAATGATTTTCCTTGGGAACACAGTTGGGATTCCTTTTTGGCTTTTTCATAGGCATCCATATCAATAATAAGCCCTTTTTCTTCACACATTAATTGAGTTAAATCTATGGGGAACCCATAGGTATCGTACATCCGCCACGCAACATCCCCAGGAACAACTTTCGTATCCCCAAGCTTTTCAATAGTTCTATTAAGTAAATTTCGCCCACGGGTTAAAGTTTTGAGGAATTGTATTTCTTCTTCGTTTATAGTTTGAATAATTGATTCTGGATCTTTTTTGATTTCAGGAAATACATCACCAAGTAGTTCCACCACTGTGTGAATTAGAGACCCAAAAAATCCTGGTTTCGCATTTAACTTTTCAGAAGCATAACGTACGGCTCTTCTTAAAATTCTGCGCAGAACATATCCTCTGCCAGTGTTATCAGGATGTCCGCCATCTGATAAAGCAATAGTGAGGGTTCTAGCATGATCAGCCAACACTCTATAAGCCATGTCAATCCCATCTACATCATCTGGACCAACTTTTCCAGAATAGGGTCTCATTTTTGTACCTTCTTCTATTGCTTTAAATATAGGCATAAAGAAATCAGTGTCATAATTTGCTCGTTTATTTTGAATAACAGAAACCAATCTCTCTAATCCTAGTCCACAATCAATGTGCTTTTTTGGCAGCAACTTTAGTGATCCATCTGATTCTCTATTGAATTGGATAAATACAAGATTCCAAATTTCCAAGACATCAGGGTCATCCATGTTCACAAGATGTGCTGCATTTCGATCTCCAATCCTATCATAATGTAATTCAGAGCAGGGTCCACAAGGACCTGTTTCCCCCATTTCCCAGAAATTATCTTTCATACTACCTGGCAGGATATGAGATTCTGGGATCCCTAAATTCAACCAAATATTTTTGCACTCCAAATCAGGCTCAAGCCCAGATGCAGCATCACCTCCAAAATAAGTAACATACAATCTATCTGGTGACAATTTGTATACGTCTGTCAAAAGTTCCCAAGCCCAGGTACATATTTCTTTCTTAAAATAATCTCCAAATGACCAGTTACCCATCATTTCAAAAAATGTGTGGTGATAGACATCCTTTCCAACATCATCTAAATCATTGTGTTTTCCTCCAGCTCTTATACACTTTTGGGTATTTACAACCCTTACATATTGGGCCATGTCAGAATTAGGATCAACTGAACCCAAAAAGATTGGTTTGAACTGATTCATGCCTGCATTTGCAAAAAGTAGAGTAGGATCATCTAATGGAATCGTAGATGATGAATGGACATATCTATGTCCTTTCTCAATAAAAAAATCGATGAACTTCTTGCGTATTTCGTTTCCGGACATTGAAGTATCCATGTTGCAGTAGGGATTCTGTAAAATGAAATTTTATTGATATGTTAATATTAGTCCAGTAGAACTTTGGAATGGTCACTCAAAATGAAATATTGTCATTTCTGAATTTATGCTGACTAACAAAAGATCTTTGAGGAAAATCATCCACCTCATATAAAATAATGCAAAGAATATAAAATTTTAATAAAGCACTATTTTGAGTAATTTTATTTAATTATTTACTATTTTGAATGAGTTTGCTATTTGGAAAAGTATTCAAAAAGAAAACCATTGTTATTTTACCCTACTTCAAAATCTCACACTTTCATTACAATTACATATTGTTAACCTAAGTTCAAAATCTTACAAATTAATTATACAAGTCATAATTGGATAGGATTGTTACAACTAAATCATAATATTCATGATCTTAATTTGTAGCTTATAATAACACATCCCTACTTCCGTACTAATATTATAAATGCGATAGTAACTCTGTCTGTCTGTTAGTCTGCTATGCTTTCACGCGAAACCACTGAACCAATTGTGATGAAATGCAGTATGAAGATAGAACTGAACAGTATGAAGATAGAACTGAACTTGGGAAAGAACATAGGATACTTAATAAGATTAAAAAGTAAATAAATAGGATTAAAAAGTATATTTTAATCACGAAAAAATCGCGCAATATAACCAAATTGCATGTGGGCGAAGCCGCGAACCGAAAACTAGTCAGTTTTGTTTATCGTAACTATAATATTTCTTTCATAATTAAAAAAAAAGCCGCCTGCATGCCTTTGCCATGTTATATTTTTTTTATATTATAGGTAATGTCTAATTTGTCTTGAAAATAGGATAATAATATAATCTTCATTTGAACGTTTGTCATAAAATTTGTGTAAAGAATCCAATCAAATATATAAGATAAATTAAGAAATATGATTTATAAAGTCTACTAAATAAATTATTCAAATTACAGTTCTTGAACTACGCATATGCGGTTTTAAAAAAGCACTGAAAGGTTCTGTTACCTATATTGATTTCAGTAGAAAGGTAAATAGATCTGCAGACATGAATGATAGCCACTAGCATACCCAACTTGACCTTTCATAATATCGAATGACTTAGTAAAATAGTCCTAATTGCACATTCACTTGTTATGTTTAAAATTATTGCATAAATAGATACTATTATTACAAATCGAATACAGGTTAACTTATATCTAGATTAACATATCAATATATATTTAAATTAAAAATTTCATTAGCAATCGAATTATCGATTTTAAATGTTTAATTTCTCGTTATTCGATTTATGCCATATGGCAGAGAAATGGGAAAGGTTACCAAAACTTATGACACAACAATACTCTACATTTAAAAAGGATTAGCAATGAGTGCAAATATTTTAAAATATAATTTTTAGATATCAAGAACAACATAAGTCATACCTCCGTTCTCGCCGTAACAATACAAAAAAACCGCAATAGTAACGAAAATGAAATTAAAAGTAGGTCACTCAACGTGGTTATCGCGTAAGCGTGTGTGTGACTGATTTCCGCGACTGACTGTCACATTATGACATTTAAGTAATGTCATTATTATTTACTGACATTTGTTATTATTATTATTGTCCATGTCCCGGATTTGTAATTATCTGTGAAACGCCATATTTGTTGTCTGTTTTATCTAGACAAAACACCACAGATGAATGAAACACAGACACATGATCCTATAGTTTGTGGTTAATTAAATGTAGTATGTAATCTGTGAATTAATGTTATTGAAATTGAATTGAAGTAATGTAATAAATAAATAAGTAATATTACTACTATTTATTAGTGCAGTTTTTAAAATCATCGTAATTAATTTAAAATGAGTGTTAAACGTTTAACTAATATTCTTAAGTTAAATTCTTATACTTTAAATCAATTTAAGCGATTGTTTAGCACTAGTTTATCCAATGATATTGCTGTTGATAATGTTTCAATAAATCAAGGTGTTTTGCAGAAAGCTACAGAAGATTTATCTTTTGTTACTCCTAATTTTACACCATCGTTTAATATAGCAGCGTATATAAATAAATCGGATATGTTACAAAATTTACTTCATTTGCATGTAGACTTGAGTAAAATCGAGAAAAAACCTCACATTGTTGAGAAATTGTTGAAGCTTAATTTTGAAGATATCAAAGATCACATTCTTTTCCTGAAAGACTATATTGATGCAGATTGCTTAGGTACTTTCATTACAAAAAACCCACTGATATTTTATGAGAGGTTAGCAGACCTCACAGTAAGAATCAATTACTTGGAATCAAAGCGATTCAACAATGAGCAAATTAAGCGAATTATCACAAAAAATCCTTTTTGGTTAATGTTTAGGTAAGGATTAGTTTTGTATTTCCTATATTTTTTTAATAGAACCACATCATTTATGAATTACTTTATATGCAGATATAAGATAACTAAATATATTTATTCATTGTTGACAGTACAACCCGAATTGATAGAAGATTGGGATATTTTCAAGAAAACTTTAATTTGATTGGTAATGAAGTGAGATTTGTTGCTAGTAAAACACCAAAATTAATTACTTATAATCTGCACCATGTCAGAACAAATTCATTTGTAATAAAAGAAGAAATGGGATTTGATGATGATGAGAGAAAACAGTTGCTTCTGAAGACACCAAAGTTATGGATGTTGAGTAAGTTTTAGTTTTGTTGCTAATAATAATAATAATACAGGATGCTATTTGGTGTAGGAATTTTATTCAAAAAGAAAACAAATTTAACAAAAATTATTATTACTCACATCCTTCCAATTATAATATTTTTACATTAAGTTTTCTTACTAAGGTCCTTTTCGATTTTAAAGTAACCTATACCCTGTTTTTTTTCACTGCGGACTAAATTGACATTAGCTGTGTTGCTAGTTTTTTATGAAACATTAATAGTGATGTGCCACTACCGTAACTTCTATCTTCTACCGATTTTCAGTAATAATTACAAAAATGTTTCTTTGCAATATTTATGGCATCGACTACAGTCCATCGACCAATTAGAGTGTAGTTCCTGTTAAAAACTTGTTATTGCGTATTATTCAACATCAAATTTATATAATTGTCATATTTACTTAGTGTAATAAGTAATTAAAATTAATAAATATATATTTTTTTATCTAATATCTTCATATTTACCATTATTTTTAAAAGATTAGTTTATTGTTAAATAATAATAAAATTAGGTGGTAACCATAAAAAGTTACGATTCATAAAACCGGTATCGTAATACAACACTATTACTAAAAAGCTGGTAACATTATTTTGAAAATTGACATTTGCATGTGTCAATTTAGTCCGCAGCGAAAAAAAACAGGGTATATGTCCTGTACAATACATTTTGAGGGAAGAAATCAAAAGTTTACATAATAAAATATTATTATACATATTTCATGGGATGAGTAATTAAAGATATTAGTAGCAATTCATAGAGTAAATTATAATCAACTATTGTATGTAGGGTTACAGAGACAATAATCACAATATTTTTTCTGTTTCAGATCAAAAAGCATTGTTGGAAAGGTTTAATTTTATTCACAATATAATGAAAATAAATCATAAAATAATATTATCAAATCCACATGTGTTACTATTTAGAAACTTTAAGGTGAAACAAAGGCACATGTTTTTAGAAAAGTTAGGCAGAGCACAGTATGATCCAACAAAAGAAAATTATATACCAATAACAGCATTAGTGGAGAAAACAGATAGTGAATTCTGTACAAATTATGCTAAATGTAATGTTGCAGACTTTAATTTATTCTTAAAAACTATCTAACCTTATTTAACCAGTTTTCCCTAGTAAAATTTTGTTTTGAAATGCATTAACAGAGTGATATAATAATGTATCAAAGATCCCCGCTACTGTGAATACACCACCTACTATTGCACAAATATTCGTAGCTAAATGACCAATGGACCTGAAATGAAAGAAAGAAGAATAATGAGATTTGTAAATTGATGTATACATTTAAAATAAACAGATAAGCAATAATATGACATACCTTTCTTTTTCTGTATATTTCACCATAAGGGGCGACAGTTCATAGCTAAAGAAAGCACCAGGCATGCCTGATTCTGCATTGATATTGGATACTGACTTTTGGTGCCTAGTTATAGAAAATTGATTAGTGTACAAAACAGTTTTATCTAATTTGACATACATAGTTGGCACAATTTTTATGTAGTACTGGAACATTACAGCACCTGTAAAAATAAGTGATGTTATAAACTTAACATATATGTTATCAACTTGTTTAAGAAATAGGTCATAATAAAAAAACAGCCTCTGACCCTCATATAATTACCTCATAATGTAGAAATCCATCAAGTTGTTTTCTTGAAGCCCTAACAAACCTGTGTGGAGGGTATCCTATAAATAGCTTTGGGGTAACAACCTCACAGCGCCCACCCATATCTACTTTGTACGGCACTAGTATGTTAGTATATACCCTTAAATTATGGGCATTAAGTGATGTGTCGTGCCACACATTTTAGAAATGTCTGCTTTAATTCAAATCTTATAAAATATGTGTATAATGTACTATCAACTAAGCCAAAAATTATTTAGCCATTCCATTATCCTCTATTCCTAAAACACTTCATTGAGCTCTCTCCCCGTTGGTTACTACTAAATAGAGGTTTGCACCGGAGCAGTGAGTACCGGAGAATCACCGGTGACCTCCGGTAAAAGTACTCGTTGAAAAATACCGGAGAAAAACCGGTATTAACCGGTTACTTAGATTGTAGATTCAACTAAAATAAAATAAAAATATTCAAATCTTGAGCATTGAACAAGTCTGTTGATAAAGGGGATCGAACATTTTTGTATGGAGCCTGGCTTTGTGTCCGGCCGCCATTTTGTTTTTTCTTCAAAATGGCGTCGCACGATAATTCCTATATATATTGATAGAGAACACTTATACGTACAAAAAAGTATCAGGGTTAACATA
>LGAG01000038.1:1146277-1159861 GCA_001278395.1 Lerema accius | reverse complement strand
CGCGGGCATCGTCTAGTTTATCATAAGGAAACTATTCATTGTCCTTTGTTAATAAAGTGGTGATAATTTATTAAGTTTCCTTTATTACTTTGATCTAATAGTGGTGATACATAATGTCTGTGGGATAAACTAACTGGCAAAAAATATCAATTCAAATATTCAAAATTATTTATTCATTATTATAGATATTAGTACAGTCAATCGGGGTAACTTTGATTTACAGGGTAACTTTGACAGCCAAATCACAAAGTGCTTATTTATTTTTTACGCTGGTAATATTAAATGCATATTAATAACATTTTTATTCAATTCGCACCGCTAACAAACTTCGTAAATCAACTCTTTCAAAAAAAAAGAAGCTTTCAAACAACATCTACCTCAAAAACTGTTTTGAAATTGGCGCGCGCAACTGTGTTTGTTTTGTAGTAATTAACTTTTCAGATAATTCCAGAATTTGGCTGCTACCAAGGTAGGTAATAAACCTATGACGATCTGTGTCAAAGTTACCCATATGGGGGTGATAACTTTGACACACAACAAAATTGCCAGTATTTGATCAATTATAAGTATATGATTATTTTAGCGATAAATAATTTGAGGGTATGAAAATGAACGTAAGGTCACAGATTATGTTAACTCTTCTGTCTCTTATCTATCAAAAGTAAAAGATATCTAAAAAAAATTAACGATGTTCTGTCAAAGTTACCCCGATTGACTGTAATAAATGGACAATAATATTAATGTAAATACAAATAGAACTGTGTACTGAAAAATACTACATGAATACTTTGTCAACATAATTTACTACAGTAATTATTTGATTATTATTATACTTATAGCGAATATAAAATGTTATATTCGCTTTGTGCACTGTGGTAAATTATGTGGTAAAATCAATTGATTGATGAAGGGTTGTTGATTCTTTTGCGGATCAATTCATCAAATGAATAGACTTTATCGAGAACACACGTATAATTTTGCATTTAGAATTAGAAAAGTGCAGATATATAAATTAAATAAAATATGTAAAGAATATAGGTAGGGTAGACCGCGACAGTTCTGCGAAAACATTGCGCAGAGTGAACCCGTAGGTGCGGCAAAAGAGCAATTGGCAAATGTTAGTAGCTATTTCACCTATGATTGGAAGAGATAAAGAAAGAAATATTCGAATAACGAATTAAACGATGACGACATCGTGAACCATAAATCACATATTTGGACTCTAAAGACAACCACATATTGAGAGTATTCAAAATGCGATCATTTATTCTTATTATTTATAAACTAGTAGACCCCTTCGCTTCGCTTCGGTGTACCCTTTACCTGTTATCCCGCTGTGAAAAGTTTTCTAAGGAAAACGTTAGGTAGTCTAGATTAGGGCTCTTCATTGAAAACATGGTAAGCTGATGCCAGAAATGATTAAGACCAATTACTTAACTGTTGTATGTTTTTTCAATATGGCTGACCTCGTCAGACAGTCACGTCAACCTATACAAACTTTAAATTGTAATAACATTTTGGTAGAGTGGAATGATTTGAATAAAATAAAGTCTAAATAACGCCCTGAGTTAAGGATTATTAATGTATTTCATCCATTGTTCTGTCAAATCAGCCATTTTGGCGTGATTCTCTTTAAACCACCCAGACAAACAGAGCTCTCCCAACTTTCAATTTTATATTAGAACTAGTGGACCCGCCCTCGCTTCGCTTCGGGAAACCTATGCCGAAACGATCAGTTGAACAATTTTATTAAGTATGATGACGATGATGTAGCCCAATATCTGTAGGTATAAGAGAACTCTACTTCCAATTAAACTTATTTCGATAGAGTCATATTGGATAGGATGTTATAGACATTGATATATTAGAAAATACTATTTCTTCAAAAATAATTGCAAATTAACTTATGAAGAAAATACGACAGTTAGAAAAATATAATTACAATATTATCGACAAATCATTAAGAAATTCATAACATAATACGTGAGAGTTTAAATGAGTCATTTTCAAAAAAGGTGTACGTAACACAAAGGAAAACACACATTTCGTTACACAAAAGAAAATTGTTACACAGAGGAATTTGTAAAGGTCAGTTCATTGTGACATCTGATTCAACTGCTCAACTAAATAAACTGAATAAAATTCAGATTAAAAAACATTTCTTTATTGTAATTAAAATTAAGAAGGATTACAAAACAATCAGTCTTTTAGATTCTCCAGGCAAATAAGAGTAAAGATTAATTCTTTGGTAGTTTTTCTTGGTTCTCTCAGCGTTTTCTTCTTTTATCTTTCCCAGTTTTTTAGGGTCTTCCCGCTTTAGTTTTTCTCTGTATTTTCTTTGACGTTCTGCTGGAATCATTGGCGCCATTTTCCATTCTCTATAGACAAATAAATACACAATTTGTAATATATGTACTTAATATATGCACCTATCAAGGGATCAATTAGTGACGTGCACACAAAACTTTTTTAACAGTATATATAAAGCTTTATTATCCTTTGTATAATGTTACACAGTGTTACACATAGGATTGTGTAACGCTCAGCGTGACACAAAGTAACAATAATTTATAGCGTCAACATAACCTCTAACACATTACAGAAAAGTTTTAAAGGATTGCCTTGTACTCTCATTTGTATTCTTTTTCTATTAAACGAAACTAAAATAATCAATAAAGTGTTTGTCACATTTACATTTACTTACCTTTTAAATTCACGTTTCACAAATGAAAAAAAATAACGACAAAACCGTAGCACGTCGTTTTCAACTAAATGACACTGACAATAAAATGACTGCGCTGTCATTTGCAATGTTGGTAGTACTGTACAATATTGCCATACTGAAATAAGTTAAAAATGCGTTCTAAATCACACAAATTTCCGTGATATTGTCGTTACACGTACGAGTTACACAAAAGAACAAAAAATGGGACATTTATTCAAATCCGAATTTCTAGCGTATTTATCCATAGTTTTACTATTTGTATTCATATTTTAATAAAACTGTATCTCAGCTAACGTACTTCACTCAAAAAGTTGTAACATTTAACAGTGAAACGCATCACTGGACACATTTTAAGACAATAAATTTCAGGGGGACAACATCATTTTGTATGGGAAGGCATAGTGAAAGAAATTTGGGTTTGCTATTACTTGTGAAACAAATACAATAAGAAGTCCGAATATAGTTGAAACTTGTCGGTAGAAGTATAAATAATAATATTTGAAAGAGAAATTTAATTTACTCGCTACATATTTTTTACATTAAATTTTTTTTGGTCGAGGACAATAATTTTAAGAAAATGTACAACAATTTTGAAAATGACTCACATACTTCATAAATCATAGTGAATACGATGTTATTTATGAAATCTTGCAATGAAGAATCATTAATGAATGAAGAGACTAGTACATCATAAAATGATGCTAGCTTGCAAGGTCGTAACCTTGCTCATATAGCTATAAAAAATCTGAACTCAATTACTCATAATTTATTTTCAATTAGTAATAAATCTTTACAAAATAACTGGTTGATCTGGTACACGTTTTTTTTTTGTAATGTATCTCTAGTAGCTCTGATTAATTGGAGAAGCTAGACAGCAGTGTCTTCCGTCGAGGTTAATTGTAAAAGTAAGCCATTTAGGGCTCATCTCCAATGCACAAAAAATGCCCTCAAAAACACTAAGCGTCTTGGAAGAATTCTGTAACAAACATAATAATATGTACCTACAAAACAAATATACTATAAACTCAAGTTGTAGAGACTATCCATAGTAATTCCTAAATGGATATCGTAGAATAACGATTTCTCACCGAAGCCAACAGTCTTAGCTCACGAGTAGCCGACATGGACACTGATGGGCCATCCAAAACAAGTTCCTCTCATTATACCGGTTTTATTACTCTTAATGAGCCTCATTACTACTCGTAGGTACCTATATTCCGAAGATTCCACCTAGTCGCGGCGCCAACTTATTCAAATTAATAATAAATTTTGTACGGACCGGATCGTTCACACGTTCGTTGCTCTAGAAATTTTCCATGTCAACTCGTTTATTTCTGATCTAACTATTAAGTAATAGTTTATGTATAATGAGGTAAGGTCTAGTAACCTAATGAGATTCAGTTTCTATGTCGTGAGAGACTTACTTTTCTATTCTAATAATATAAAGCTGAAGAGTTTGTTTGTTTGTTTGTTCATTTATTTGAACACGCTAATCTCAGGAACTTCTGGACCGATCTGAAAACATCTTTTAGTGTAAGATAGTCCATTTATCAAGGAAGGCAATAGACTATAACATCACGCTAAGATGAATAGGAGAGGAGCAGCAATAAAAAATATTGCGAAAACGGCAAAATTACGCGGGCGGAGTCGCGGCCGTTTGTTAGTATGTGATAAAGTGTACTTACCATTTATAAAGTAAGTAAAATACAATAGTATATACATCAGTATGTATCACCTATAATCGGAACACTAGGGCAAATATTATGATTTATCTCTTTCGTAATATCCGGTGGAGACCGCACGTGAGTATGGACATGGGACACTACTCTGCAACTCGGAATTCTAAATTCAAAATGCTATTATGCAATATACATAATTATACTATACCTGAAGGACAACACACTTCAAATCTACGTATTTAACACATTTTTAATGATCCTTTGATTATTATTAAAATAAAAGTACACTCGTATATTCAAAGCTGTTAAACTACGTAAAACTTTCTTACTGAGTTACTAACATTTTTGCGTAATATTATAAGGTATAATATTATAATAATGTCTTAGTAGAGAATTCGTTTTCAGTGTAGATATAAGTATAGCAAGAATAGCATCTGCTATCTGAGCGCCCTCACAGAGTGCTGACAATCTCAATGTTGCAACTCTTTTGTTTACTGGCCATAGACCTCGCTACCTTTCAAGTCTTAAGGTATCTGTGTTTGAGCTCGTCCCAGTTAGGAAAACACGTCATGTACTCGTAAGTACGTCGGCTGTACCATTAGCATGTTTGTTTGTAGCGGTACACCTCCACTTAATCTCCACACCTTCCATATACGGTTATTTCTATTCGTTTCAATGTATAGTTATTTCAAAAGTTGTAATAACTACATTTTATAGTGGAAATTACTGGAAGAACTCTCTGCTTCAGCGATACGTCGCTTGACACCTTATCTTTTCAATCACTATAGGTGCACAATTATTTGTATTGATACATTTCTCAATAGAGGGATCAGTTGATCTTAAGAGATTATAAGATACTAAGCTTTATACTTTTAATTTGTACGTTCAAAGACGGCCGTCGCTCCCGTTCACGATTACTGATGCAATAGACACATTCTTATATCGCCGATCATTCATGATCTAGTCAAAATAAAAGTATGATACTAGATATTATGTTGCAACGCAGCCTTCATGCGATACCTTTCAATATTACAATCCAATATTGAGGATTAACGTTAGCTTTGAAGCTTTAACATTTTCGGTTTTAAGTCGAATATTAAGATGAGAAGATTTTGTTCGCGATGCGACTAATCGTTTGTACTGTAATTGAGCAAATCTCACGATATTTCATCAGGCAGGAGAGGACACCCCCTTACTAGCTATTACTGATTACAAACATGAATTTTATAGCTAACTAACAATGTATAACTAGTGTAAATATATCTTTACTGAGTCCAAAACAACACGTTTTTCTAAAGCGACACTACATCACAATCACGACAATGCCATTAATATTTAAAACAAAAAAGTTTCCAAATAACATATTCGAATAAATAATGGACCGGCATTAGTTGCGGACTATCGGCAAAAAGCTATGGGAGTCTCATTGTTCGTGTTGCGTTGCATACTTGAGCGGTATTAAACAATCGCACATCCGTTTGACTGTCACCGTGCAAGGCCCCTGCCGAGCCAGCAATAATTGTTTGCCGTGCGAATCTTAATTCATCATGCAAATAGCCTGAACCTGCCATCAAGTTTTGAATACGTAGAGACCTAAAATATTAAGAAAACCGCAGCTAAGGCTTTAGTAATAATATTTTTTATAAGTAAGTATACTGGTTTCTACATTCAAATTAAACTTACGTACTAGTAGTAAGAGTACCTACATATTTTTGAAAAAGTTATATTCAATAGGTATTCAATCATTTTTTTTCTGTATAAAATTCCGTCTCTAACATTACGTAGGTAGTAAATACTTTGACTAATAACTCTACCGACTCTACTTAATTCTAAAATGCCTCTCCAATACTCTGACAGCATAATAACAATTATCATAATATATACCTTCGGTCTATTATGTCATAGGCAGTAGGATTTGCCATTTGGTGACAATTGCCATACATTAATATAAATTGCTCGCTTACTTATTTGGATTTCGTGTGGGATCTTGCGGTGCGGCATCCTTTTATTGTTTGACTTTGAGCGTAATTATTCTTTGATATTACTTAATCAAATGAATTCATAACGATAAGCACGTAATAGATAACATGTTTTATTAACTTCTTATTTTTCAACCACCTTTTGATAACAGATAGGCACCCTCTGTTACGTAATAAATCGTTTACATAACGAAAAATAACAGTTAAGTATAAGTACCTACAAACCAGGCACTATACAAAGTAGGTACTACACGATATTTTTATTTGGAACTTTTGAAACGATTTCTTGTTTCTTTATTCAAATATCTTAATATCGAAGAGAAGAAGTTCCTAAATCACCTTTTATTTATTATACCAGTTTTGTAAGTTGTTAGTCACTTAGTCATTACTATTATCATCAATAGGTGCTAAATATGTATGTAAAGCTTACATTTGTATGGATGTAGGTAATTAGTACCAAGTCAGTGATTACTTTAGATATAAAAAGCGCATCCGGTGCCAATCCTTGGCCTACTTCACGCGTGATAGACGCATCAATGATTGCAGTGGAATGTTAAGCTCTTCGTCTGTCTGTCGTTATGACATGTCATCACTCACATACGAGTATTTTTCAATAGGTATTCTCTGTATTTTTTAATAACGCAATCTATGTTACAAAGTTTAAGGAGAAATTAATCATATTCGCTTCAAATTACGGAGTTGCTTTACCTACGCTCGATACATTTAATCAGAAATAACAATATAATTTAATAAAACTTGGACAGGCTAAATTAATCGCTTTGTGTAAATAATAAAGATAGACGCAAAGACTTAAAACCAAATAGGTAATGGCCGTTGTCAAACAAATTCTTCTCTGACGAAATTTATTCGACGATTGATATTTTTAAAACCTTATCATAAACCACTTGAGCATGCACATTATATAAAGAACGAGGACACCGAGTCACCAGGAATGTGATACATGTGAATCGGTTTGCATAAATAATGAAAGCAGAATAAATTGATCATTTCTCGTTTAACATATCCATGTTTTTGTGTTGCAAAACACGGAAAGGTCGCGGGGATGCAGAGTTATGTAAACGCGTCCGCTCGTCCGCTGCACTATTGCGACACATCATCATACTATACGTATCGGGTTTAATCGTCAATTTGGCCAGAGACGTCAATGTCGCGACCGTGGATCCGTGATGGGGACATGGCTCACAGCTTGAGGTCGTCGATCATCTATTAACGCGGCGCCGCTCTAACAACTCACAGTTTATTCTTTTAATACCGTGTGAATTGTTATACAGATATTTATTTACTCGTGCTTCTGTTACGTGAGGTCAAATTACGTAGCCTTGTATTTTATAATGCCAATTTTCAAAGCTGTTAGCGAAGATATGAATTGTGTGTGTACACAAACTCAAAGGTCTAATTAGAATAAATAACATTGACATGTTTACAGGGCCGAAGGAGTTCTTCTACCGCGGTCACAATTACTTCTATACGGGGCACGTGCCTGCACTTGCTAACCGAAAGTTCGACTGGCTCGATGGCCGTAACCTTTGCCGAGAGTACTGCATGGACCTGGTATCCATGGAGACACAAGAGGAAAATAACCTGATCTTCAAGCTCATTCAACAGAGTAAGTAGAAATCGATTCAACTTTTCTCTACCTAGATAATACATGCTGGACTAAACGCCTCTGTCTGTAAGTGGGTGAAATCCACCACAATGGCGGAAGCTACAAATTTCACAAACATTTTAGAAACTCTTCGCCTTTTTTAAAAAAGCTTTTCTTTACCGAAGCTAGGTACTGAACAATAAAATTGTGTAACAATTTAAATCCGCAAATAATACAGGTGGGTGTAAATCAACATGTCAATCAGCATTCGCGCCACTTTTGTATCGTTGCTTCTGTAACTTGTTACATGATACATTATAGAATCAATTAAGTTGCAGGTATATTTACTTTTTATGTAGGTAGGTAACATCTGTTCCGAACATCCCACACCTGTCCATCATTTCCGCTGTGGTCATAATGTGACATAATCTCTTAAGACAACAAGAAGCTTAGGCTAAGAGCATGTTTGAAAACTTCGAACACTACTTTTAAACCATTTTAATTTCAAAGGTTACAGAACTTTCTAGCAGGTTTCGATCCCTAATAAAAGTATTTAAATCAACGACTAAAAACTTTATTGGCACTTAATTTTGAATTAATTAACACAACTCGTCGACTTAGAGGTGAGCAAGCCATTAAAATTGAATCCAGCGGTCGCAAAAAAAAACATTCCTTGCATGGCTTTTCGTAGTTATCTTTACGTACCTACCTACATCAGTAATATAAATTATTTACAATTTATTCGCGTCCTTCTGTACCTAATTGAACACTGCCACTTTCTTTGTCGCCAAAACTGCATTTTGAAAACAATAATAAGATAACTAAAACTAATAGGATAGGTAGCATATGTTCTCGTAACTAACTTGAATTATTATTGTTACAGATGACGTCCCATACATCTGGACTTCTGGACGTCTTTGCGATTTCAAAGGCTGCGAATCGCGTAAAGATTTGGAGCCCAAAAACCTCTTAGGCTGGTTCTGGTCTGCAAACAGGGAAAAGATTTCACCCACCAATCAGGTAATTTTGGAGTTAGAAGTAATCCAAATACCCACATTCCAGTTGCACCTTTATCTTTATCGTTATTTGTTAGATAAACATTAGATACGTAATAGGCAGGTGGTAGGTTTGTGTTGGTTGCTAATGCAAAGAATATCCTTCACTTCCATAGATACTGCGAGCATTTGCATAATTTACCTACAATGCAGATGTTTTTACAGTATAGCAGAATAGGTTCAGAATATGCATAGGTTAATATAATTACAAATACACATTAGTCACATACAGATGCATTCTAGAGTACTTCTAAAACGTTAATAATTTAATCAAATAGAGAATATAGAGATAGAAAATCGTCCCAAATAAGTTGTAACTTACTGATATGACACGGATAAAGTTTAACATTTTTAAATATTTTCAAACTTACGAATATCGCAGGACGACAAAGACGAAAACTTAAGTTTTGCTTTATATTTCCAGATCCCTAACGGCTGGGGCTACAACCCATGGTCGCAAACCGGCCACAAGAAGCAGCGTCAACCTGACAACGCTGAGTTCGACATCAACGGAACCTCGGAGTCTTGTTTGAGCATTCTCAACAACGTGTACAACGACGGCATCGCGTGGCACGACGTCGCCTGTTACCATGAGAAACCAGTCGTGTGCGAGGACTCTGAGGAACTCCTCAACTACGTGGCCAGCACCAACCCTGGAATTCGTCTGTGATCTAATACAAACATACTATTCTCGCTCTAGACCCATTTTTCAGGTTTCTATTCTTGCTACGTCGTGATAGATAGACCTAAAAGCTAAGAATGAACGTCTTCTTCAAATTAAAGTTACACGATTTAGCAAGAAAGATATCAGCGAAAATATAATTTTATTCGAATTCTGTCGACTAAAATTATGAAGTCTTGCGGGAATTACACCTTTAATATCTTTAACTGTCATTGAATTAATAACTGGCATCGCAAATCCGGGCATTGTAAGCGATCAAGGATATTACGTGGAACAGGATTGAGGGCAATAAAATGCTTGTCAATTAAAATTTACTATGCAAAATTGAATAATAATGTACTACGAGCGTAGTTCCTAGATAAATAAAATCAGTAACTGATATCAAGTTATCACCCATCATGAAATCAAGTTATACGTCATGAGACGATCATAAGTAGCAATTAAAGACATCTAAACAAAATGCGATTGTAAAATATTTTAAACTAGATCACTTGATAAATCAATATCTGTTCCACGTAATATTAACATATCAATATCACTATCTCTCCATAACAAAATACTCGTCTACCGTGGTGAGTGCATCACTGCACATCCTTGCCATATTGTCAATGATTTAACGATCTCTTTCTCTGCACTGCCCTTCTGTCGTACAACTAATGTACAGTAGTATTAAGTTAAATTTAAGTTTAACTAAGATTGATTACCTAAGGGATGAATTTCTATTTGTATATAAATAAAACACAACTCTTATATTTTGGTTTTATTTTAACAAACGTGAAAGAAATCAACAAGGTTTAAATGTTCAAAAATCAGTAAGTACCTAATAACAAACGTTTTTTATCAAAATTCTAACTTATCTTAACTTAAAGTTATCAGAACCTGAAGGCACTTACACTTATAATACGAGGTAGAACATGAAGTAATAATACCTATTAGAAGTAGAATTTTTTACGAGGCTTATTATTTCACTTTTCTTTTAATGTATGAAATATTTTGAATCTTACTACTGCCATAATAAATCATATTTTAAGTTTATTAATACTATACTTAAGTAAAACAGTATTAAATACTGTTTTTGAGGTAGATTAATTACAGATTATAATATCAAAAGTATACTATAATCATAGGTACTTACTTGCTGCGAGGTAGGATTGTAACAACCAATAATTAAATTCTCAAGATACTTACTTTAACTTTCTTATGAATATGAACATGTGTAAATAGTTAAACATATATAACTAGTTATTCTGTCAGTTTCACAACAAGGTATGGCACTTAATTACACCTAATAACATACCTATATACTACTTATGTAACAATACACAAAGATTGATGTAGTTTGAGACACAATATTCTCCTTTAAATGATCATTAACACGACTTTTCTCAACTTAAATGTTTCTGCATCAGACAATTATCTTAAAGTATGAAGTAAATTCTTAATAAAGGAAATCAGTCAAATGTATTACTATATCAAAGAGTTAGTACTACATATTATATCAAATTCGTATAAAATATACTAAACAAATCTGTTACGTCTTAAAAAAATAGAGAGAATAAATCAACAGCTTAAAATATAAGCAACAAAAAAAGCACTCACAAAAATAATACTATGTTTTCAAAACTTTTTTAGCACAGCCCAAATCCAAACAATTTTTTAACGTAATTAAAAAAACAACCAACATTAATATTAATAAAAAATATACACGTTATCTTTTTAATGGTCAAAATGTCCCCTGAAAGAAGAACCACGTCCTATGGACTTCAAATCTTTGTATCTCTCACACAATCGAAGGTCCCGCGCTTTGTTAACAAGTACATTTAAAACATTATAACTATGTCCATGAACGGTAATATAAAGATTCGAGTATTTCTCTATCTCAGCTGGAGTTAACCTGTAACCGTCTTTATTTTTCTTATCTTGTACCTCAGTTTGAGCGTCAGAGTCGTCATCTGACGAATCTGTACGGCACTGAAGCTCGGGGGAAAATTCAGGCTGATTCTCGACAAGACTCGAATATTCTTCTATTGTCATCTCTAGTGTAACTACTTTTAACAATTCATCAGCGAAGTCCGGCTTCAAAGTACACGCGCGATGCTTACGACGCGTTATATAATACTGGGATAAATCTGTAATAAGTTATGAGAAATTCATTTAATGCCTGCTACACATTATCGGCCATGATGGGCGATTATACGCGAGCACGATAATGTGGAAGGGCTAATCGCCTGTAGTCGCCCATCATCGTCCGTAATCGTCATCGTGATCGCCGCGATCGGTGACTTAGCGGTTTTTTGGACACGAATCAAAGGGAATCGGTTGTAGTTGTGTTGCGCGCACACATTATCGCCGATTAGTATCACCAATTAATGTGTATAGGTAGTTATTTTTGCTTTGTTTTATTACGATGAATGCTCAAACTACACCATCTTGTCTTCGAATATTTTTTTATGAACTTTAATTCAATAACATTGATAAAATTGAAATTAAATGAACAGTAGCTGCAACAAATTCCACGTCCATTAGGGAAGGCTGCCGCTCAATAAATGATCACGGACGATAATGTGGATGCTTGTACAATGATCGCCGCCGATCACAAACCATCAACGATTGTCCATCATGGCCGATAATGTATAGCAGGCATAAAATTGGAATTCATCACAAGTATTATTGTTAAAATATCATAGAGAAAAAGAGCTAAATGTAATTTAGAAATCATAAGCGATGTTTTTATGTTATCTATGTTAAAAATCGGTCTTGTGTTTCATTATTAAAATGTTACATGACACAGAGAAAAAAAAACTTCTAAATATAAATTCATCTGAATTAATGTCGGCAAAACGAAAACTGTACATTATTATAAGAGTGATTAAGAACATTATAATAAAATTTTAATCACACATACTCTCAATGTAGATTGTTTTGTTCTTCTCCAAAAACACTGGCCATAATTCCAATTCATCAATTAAATTCACGAACTTTTTACCAGGCATTTCAAGATACACATCTCCTAGTACCTGAAATAATAAGCATTGTATTAACACATGTTTATATCAGCCATTGCAAGAACAGCACCACCTAGAACTAAGTTACACAAACTAGGAAACTGATATTCAACTCCAAAAAATTATATTAAAATCACAGAATTTAGGGAGACATAAATTATTAGATGACGAAAAATTTATCTGAAATAAAAATTCAGTTCTAACAAACATCCTTCTATGTTAGATAAATAATACTATTTTGTGACCGACAGCGCCATCTAGTAGTGAACATAATAATTAAAATTTAAGCAAAAGTTTGTCTCTCATTACTACAATATACTTCATAATTAATCACAACAATAGAATATCAAGCAATTGAATTAAAACCTATTACTTACAATATCATTACACTTTGTAGACATCAGTGCAAGGGGTACAAAATATATATTTAAAGATTCCCTTATAAGTTCCTGGCACTTTTCTACAGATCCCTTGTTCCATGATGAGCTGATCTTATTATCTATGAGGAGGTCATCACTTATATACTGGAAACAAAAAAAAATACACAATACAATATTGGAATAATTTTCATTTCTAAAGATTACTTTAATTCAGATCTTTTTCTGTAGTCAGGCTGTGATGTTTTGAACTAATATTAGTCATGAGTTGAAGAAATAGCATAACTTACATTTTATTGACTAAGTAAGGTAGCTTAAAGCTACCTAAACATTGCTTATATAATATTTAATTGACTCCAAAAACAGGATCTATAATAATTACACTATTATGAACAGGATATACCTTATCAAGAGGCACTACTCCATGGACGGCAGCTTCAAAAACTTTGGTAGGATGTTTTTTGTATTCCACAGGC
>LGAG01000038.1:1128521-1142579 GCA_001278395.1 Lerema accius | reverse complement strand
GTTATTTCTTCGCTTTGCGTCTCTTCGGCGACCGAGCGGGCGAGCCGGCGGCGGCTTCCCCGAATATTCCGACTCGATCCGGTCGGCGGCGACCAGAAATAGCCGGTGGTCGAACGTGCCGGTGTCTTCCTCCGAAGTGCCGGTCGCCGGTGGCTCTGCGGCGCGATGACCCGTCGACCGTTTGCCGAACGAGAATCCCTAAATACTTACCGGTCAACGCTTCTGCGGCTTTATCAGTGTTACATATTTATTATTTGTCGGTACGGTGAGGTCAGCGGGCGCGCGCGGCGATGTGCGCCTTATCGCGAGAGCCGTAGGGTCGGCGCGGGCGCCCGCGGCGACCACGGCGCAGCGCAAGCGTCCGACATGCTCTGTCTTTGCTCTGCTCTTGCGTCGATCCTATTTACAATAGGCATATAAGATATTGAAACCTATATACCGATTAATGATTTGCTGTTGAAACTAATTTGTGCCAAACAAACACTTGCAATAGTACATCGCGTTAACTCTATCGATGCAAGAACCACAAACAATTTTTTGTCGGCTCTTATCTTAATCAATGTTGCGGTTTCTTGAAGTAAGCGGGTACCTCATATTTTGAAGCTTAGCAGTTTGTATACTTTGAATAGGTAGGTACTATTCTCATAAACACGTAATATAGTAAGATCTTAACTTTACTCCTTCAGAACAATTAACAACATGACATACGTAGGTAGGTACTCGAACAATGTACATCCATTGGTAAGTGGAAACGTGACTTACCTATATAAACTTGTTAGCTCTTAAATGTTACTACAACTGTTGTACTGTCCACAACCGGAACGTACGCCGATTGCAGTCGGTGCGTATGTGCGACTTCAGAATTAGCCTCAATTTTTCACTGCGAAAAAGATAGTTTCATTGCCGTTTACCTCACGCCTACATGAAAATATGTTAGCGATGCGAGACGATGTTAGCGTGAGTCGCTCGTCGACGAGGGATCCGGCGTTCGTCCGGTGTTGTCTTCACCAGCAGTGCTCGATGCGTGAAAACGTATTCGACGTTGCGTACACGAATCTAGCCCTTATCCGAACTGTCCGATGTCACATAATTCAGTGTCGCATTATCGGAACTTAGTACGCCCTAGTCGCATCGTTCAAACCGCTCTCGGCCTCGTTGTGTGAGTAGTGGGCGAAATTCGTACTTAAACCAACGGAGATTAGATACGTAATAGGTTGCAGTAGCCCGGGCGGTAACAATTTTTCATAGTCGTAGCCGGGTCGAGATCCCGACATTCCCGACGCACAAGAGAGTGAAAGTTGGGGGTGGGTGAGAGAAGGGTGACGTGGTGGCACTCCCCGCAGGAGTGGTCGACTAGGGGCCTCCAACTAGGATTTTCTAAATTTGCTGCTTTTAGGCTGTCAGCGGTAGATAGATAAAAGGGAGTTTCGAAATACGATAAGGTGACCGTCTGGGAGAAGCAATCCATACGTGTAACAATTTTTAAGGAAAAAATTGCTTGTATTTTGAAACTTATAACAAGTTTCAAGGATTTTCTATTAAAGGATTTTTTATATTCTTACGACGTTTGGGGTACTTAACGGAAGACCGGAGTTCGAATCCTAATTTTACTAAGACAAATGCTTATTAGAAAATAATAGCTTTAACAAACTCATTAAATTGCCAAATAAGTAAGTTGCAACGTTAGTTTTTTCATGATATTTTTTTATTAACTAGTTAATAAATCCTTGGTTGACGTGATGGACTAAAGCAAATAGGTAGGTATAGCTTTTGAGAAGTGACCCCAAACTCAGTATACAGCAGTAAGTTTGGATGTGTATGTTTGTATAATAATATCAGTATCACTGTATCAGTTATATTATTTATCACTACACGGAAATATATCGCGCCTCCACTGCCATCCGGGGCTTCCCCGTGTTTTGTCCTAGTTCAGGGAGAGTCCGAGCAGGGTTTTAAAAAGCGCTTGGGGAAACCCGGGAACTAACGTAAACAGATTGAAATACGTCTGAGTTACAGCGGTCTTTGAGTTGACACAAAACTGACTACTTCTGAATACTGACAGACCAGGGAGTCGTAATGGGCGACCGAAGCCGATTGATTGATGCTATCGCGTTTATATCGTCAATATATTATTACAATATTACTACCTACATGAAGCTTTGGTAGGTACTGTACCTAAGAATAACGCAGGCATATACGATTTTGTGATTTGGCATGGTAAAAGTTTACATGGAGAAGAACTGCAAAAGCCTAAATTTAATGTTATACAAATAGGTTTAATTTTTAAATAAAACGTTACCTGCACTACCATGCGTTTGATAAACAGACAAGTCACACAATCGTTAGAAGGAGACCCCGTGACGTTTGTTAACATTGACATCTATCAGCCAAGTAAACATGACATAAGGAGTTATCGTGGAAACCACAGATTGATTCTCTAGTTATGTATTACTAATTCGTGAAGCCTGGCCTTGTCTCAGTTAGCCGTAAAGCTACTTGTCATGTTCCGGCTAGCTAGAGTATAGCTGCTAGACCTTTGAGAATCAGTTCTTTATTTTTCCTCTCTCCTTGGCCGGTAGCATAACACTTGTCTTAGAAGCTAGTGATGTCTAAGGTAATGCTGCCCACTCGAGACTCGTCCGATTTCTCGGTTTCTATAAGAAAAGGTCATTAAACGCGATTATAACATTTGCATTAATAAATTTAACGTAAATTTACGACACATTGTTTCGTTTACATTGCATTTTTTGTTTTGTATGTTGCCAATGGATACAAAAAAATTTCGAAATAAAATACCAGTGGTGAAATTATTAATCTGCAATAATGATTAAAATCCCATCACTATAATCCTAGTATTTGTGGTACCCCATATAAATCAGTACCTTTCAGTCTCTACAATGTATTAATCTTTGGCGATATTAGAATTAAAAAGTGCTACGCCTGTATTTAGGTACTACCTACTTATTCCATTTCACTGTTTACATACAAGACGTTAAATTAATCCTGTTATAATTACTTCTCTCTTAAATATTAAACCAAAGTTAGAGTTAGAAAGATACTCATGAAGTAGAAACTGTTATTTCAGACAATATCTAACTGATAAAGTAATACATCTTTGTAATACTCGTACCTATATTTATCACGCGTACTTCAATCAGTGATCACTTAAGTCGCTGACTTTAATCAAATAAATATGACATAACAACTTACTGTAAACTTTAGTCAGTCAGTAAAGTCCAAGTTTACAAAGTCCATAAGACATGTTGCTCCACAATATAGATTAGTCTCTCTATTATGATTGCAATGCTACTTATTGCTATGTTTTTCTCTTTAAAATCAGTATAAATATAAAGTTAAGTATGGTAGAGATCTGTAAAGTCCACGCAAGTTGAATAATACAGCGCTATCCTTTCAATTAGCCACCCTTTAGCGGTTCACTGCAGGGTGAAGGGTATCCCTCCCCGCAACAGAACTAAGCTTTTATAAATTAACGTAGTACTATTTTATTCCTTGACTAAACTGGATAAATCTACAGGATGATTCATAGTTTTCACACGTTAGAAACACTTCTGATGTGTTAGATCATTTATGAATTAGTAACGATCTGTTAAAACATCAGTATTGCTGATCATTATGAGAGGTGAACAGTAATCGATTCTTTCGTCGCTGTTAAGATTCAAGCTTTGCAGCTAACCACGTATAACTGCGTCTACATTAGGTTGTACAAAAGGCAAAGCACGATTCCATCGATTCCAAGTGGTAGCTCGATATATTGCTCGATATAATTACGAAACGATTATATTATTACGCCTATTCTTATTGTCACTTTAAGTACCCATAGACGATTTTAAACCACCTTGGCATTCAAGACGAGATTTTTGGAGAGCAACGTTACAAGTAACAGGTATTTTGTGTTATCCTTGGGAACGCAGCGCACCTGCGTCTCCTTTATACAAAGTTCTTTAGAATTTGAGGATGTTAGCAAACGCTTTGGAAGTCCGAATTATCAATTGATATTGACCTAAAGAAAGATTATAATTGATTTAAATATTGCCATATTAATTTCAATTTTAACTTATTAATTACTTTAGCGGTTTTCTTTTCGTAATTGAGAATGACTAGCTTGCTGCTTGAACGTAATATATTACGCGGTTTCAGTAGAGAAATTAGGATCTAACCATTTTTATCGTCTGGTGTCTTCCAATAATGTTGTTCTTGTTAGTCAATTGCGTTATTAGGAGGATAATGTTTCTTTTCTTTAGATAGGTATGTCTTTTATTTGTCACGCTCTTCTTCCCAATCGGCTTGACGTGTTTCACCATATTATCATTAATTTATTATTGTTATACGTACTTATACATAATAATTACCATAAAATATTATGAATGTCGTCAGTGGAAGCTTAGGCAAATAAACTGATTACTAATTCACTTCCTTACATACCTATCTCGTTATTTTGTATGTGGTTAACTGGCATGTCATACACCAAATGCCATAAATGGTTTGCCATTTCAGTAATTAGGTCGTGTGACGGCGTAGACACATTTTCCTTTACAACAGTAGCACGTCATTCATGGCGAGAGACCACTTACTTCAATAACTAACGCTTTTGTCGAATCACATGGATTTTCTCTCACAAAGAGGTAAAAGACTGGTGGCACATGGTGACCCTGTGTGAACTAAACCTAAGTACATTTGCATGTCGCTGTCTTATCGACACGATCTTTTCTTATTAATCGGTGATCTGGTGAAGACTTTTAGTTTTTTTAGTTAGTAACTATAGTAATAAATGCTCTGTAGTTCAAAGTTCAAGTGTATCTATTACGGTTCAAGAGAAACAGGCTACAACCTTGTGATGGTGACCGGCGGACGAAAGGATAGTTCAGTTGATAAGATAGATACGGAATCTAAAAGAGCTTTCAGCACAATGGTACAACCAGAGTATTTACAGTCTTTGGCTATGCTAATGTCCGTTGAATGGGCATCCCTACTGCCATACCAACTGTTATTGTTAGATAGGAGTCACTAAGCCGTTTCGTAGGCCTTCGGGCGGGCTTGAAACTTCCTACGGTTGGGATGGCCCACGGAATAGTTAAAAAGGCTTATTTAACTATTCCGTGGGTTGGCCACTAATCCGTCCATAGGTTACCTACTTCTGTCTTACGCAAGAAGTTGAAGCGTCACTCAAGTAGGTAGGTATCTATTGTAACCGAAATCGATTTATGTGTAGGTAAAATTATATCTCATGACGCAAAATCGCGCAAATTCATGAAATTCGACCCGAGATGAACCTGTATCTTTGATGGTATATTCAGTGATGCGTTTGAATTGGAAAAATATTAATTGAACCTGGATTTCTCTAATTATGTACACACTTGATCCGCGGGTAGGTACCTACTCACCATCCGCCTCGGTCTGGATTTTGTTAACTAGGTCATGTGGTCAGAGAGGGTCAACATTTTTTCAATAAGAGCACTAGGGGACTAATACCCTAATTGTGACTTGCTAATAATGTTTTCAATTGATATTGCTTGAAGTAGATGAACCAAGTAGTGGTAGTGGTAGTAGGCACGATAGTCCCTGGACATTTTAAAACTAGGGGTGGCCGGAATTATACGGAAGCAGTGATACCGCTCATTAATTTCATCTGTAGCCTCATTTATTAAAAATTGGAACTACAAAACGTAACCCACAGTCTTCCATCTCTTCCACAAAATCAGGAAGAGTTCGGAAAAAACTGCAAATTAGAAACTTTTTATAAATATTCTACTGGCGTATAATAATATAGCTTAACCAGAATAAAATAAATATTTTCATATCGTGTCACTGATTCTTGGAAATAATACCCCCAACATTTACTGATGGCGTGTTCAGTGCAAGAAGTTGTTACCGATAAAGAAAAATAACCACCACTTCATGGACATTTAACACGTTTAGCCTCTAACAATACCTACTAATTTTTTAAGTTCCGCAAACCAACTCTACTGTTTTACGTCATCATACATAGGAGCAATTTTATTATGTAGGTACGATGGTTATGTATATGAATACATATTTACTTACTCGCCAGTCAGCACATAGGGAAAATACATAGCACCATCAAGCCAGTTGATTTTGACTTAACTACCGTCCTAAGTTCAATTTATGCACGCAATGGTATCTAAAAAGTACATGCGTAAAAACCTGCATCTTCACCAAACATAAATGGAAAATTTTGGCGCCAAACCAACACGTGTTGGCAACTCAAAAGCTAATTTTCGTTTGATGAAGAGTAAAGAGAACTTTACAGACACTTATGACCATCAATTGTTAACAACACAAAAGCTAGATTTGTTACGTAATTAGTAACTTAAATAATTGACCTAACTTTAAATCATTAACATAACAAAAACGTACCTACGTATTTATTATAAAGACGTGTGCATACGTGAATATTTTTAGTAAATCCGTCACATCAACTATCCTGATCGCACTATATATCTTCAGCAGTCCGGGTCTCAGCAACGAAAGCAGAGACATATGTTACGGTGGTATTGATCCAGACCATCCCCCGCTCTTCCGTAACCTTTCAGCAAAGCCATCGCGCGCAAACCAGATCGTTTCCTTTGAGTTATCCCCACACATAAAAAGCGAACCTACCTCCCACCTTATAATTCTAAAATTCATGCTTGTCGAAGCGTGTAATTCGTGTCAATAAAGAAAAGCTCGACCAAGTCGGCTTAGCGAACAAAAAAGTAGCAGCACTTGCGTTAGACGTGGTTACGCTGTTAGACGGTAGAACACTTTAAAGTATGGTGGGCAAGGACCATTTTTGCTGTAACCGTAGACACCCTTATTGACTAGTGCGAATACCACACATTTTTAATTTCCTTAACAGTCATGTACTAAAAATCCTCATTATTTACAAGAAACAAATTATAGCAATATAATGCAGTAGGTATGACATTATTTCATTTGATTTAAAAACCTGTTTATTGCTGTTCTCGTAACAACAACAGTTTAATTGGACGTAAACCATAAACAAATCTAATGAACACAATCAAATTTCGACCAGTATGTACGAACTCGCACTGATGTCATTAGAAAACATTTTAATAAAACCTTAAAACTAACACTACAGCAGTAATTGCACATAATCTCGTGCAATATAGATCGGTAGATCGCCCAGTCGTCGCTCGTCGGTCGCGGGAATGGGAACACCGAACACCCCATGTTAAGACAGCGGAGCGACCACGGCCGGCAGCTGTACCGCAGCTGTCGAGCTGGGTGGGTGCTTTTGCTCGTTTTGCCGCTGTCCCGCACGCTTCGACCCATACATGTACCTCTGTACCACCCATACATGTACCAACCAACGCTATAATTGGGGCTAACTCACCGGCGCGGCGCGGGCGTGCGACGACTCGAGCCAGCGAGTAACTGGTCGCTTAGGACATCTGGCGTAATGTTTATCATTATCATTACTAACGCTCTGTACCTAGTTCGTTTACCTGTACGTTTTTCACTCATAAAAACAGCTGTTGGTCGTTCACAAAATGATTTCCATGGGGTTAACTTTATTCGTCAAACATTATATAACCCAAGAGGACTATTTAATTATAACCATGCGAAATGGATTGCTTTAGTTATCAACTCTTAAGATGATTCATTCACCACGTTTCCATTGCTTCACCATGCTTGATTGGACCATCTGGAATTTAACATACATGAAAGACAGGGATTCGTTCTGTGTTGAAGCTATATTTTATGATTACGTCATCAACTACATCTGGTAGAAGTAAACTATTGTAGCTTGTACAAATAGACCTGAAAGGTTAGGTGCATTTTGCCACACCTCTCACAATGTCAAAACACTATTGTCAACACCTACGATCAATCCTGTAGGCTGTATAAGTTGATAGTGTTCCTAAATGATGGTATAGCTTCCCACCAACTAGTTCTTTGAAGTGAACAACCTTATGCTCAGTTATCTACCCAAAATAATATCTACCTACTAAGTAACAGTAACTAATATTAATGTTGTGGGAGAGAGGTTTGTTAGAAGAGAACCATTAAATCCGTAGAGCTCACAGTCCGATTTTCTTGAACATTGCAACCATGTCACGAATTACGTAAACTTTTTCAATTACTTTTTTAATCAATTATGCAGAAAGACATGTCCATTTACTGCTATAATATGGACAGAAAAAATGAAACTACAATTAAGATAGAATTTTTGTGAAGAGATTTACGGATATAGAGACATTATAACTTTGACCCGATACAATTCTCCCACTAGCAATGATTATTGTATTGTGTAGTTTAATAGGTGTGCCAAATGTTGTTGATCATATTTGTAGACATAAAAGTATTTGTTTTGATCATGTGCTATGTTCAGTACAAGATTGTACGCATTCTAGTACCGCTCAAGTACTTTGCAAAATCGAAGAAAACACTGTAATATTTGCTAAAAGTTCTTCTTTATCGCTATCAATGCACGTACACTAATAAAATCATATAAAAATATAGATAATACAGGAGGCACACAAGCTGTTATAACTTATGAGCGTATAAACGTTACGTCAGCCCGTCCAAGATAATGTGCAAACAAAAGTAGATATAGAAAAACCAGCCAAGTGCATATTGAAAAACAGGCCGTATAGGAGTTTCGTATATTAAATATTATAAGTAAAGTTTCGATACGTTTTGGATGGACCTTAACTCAAATAAATATTTACACTTAAGCTTCGTATTATGAAAATCAATTTTCATTACGAAAGATGGTCCCTGTAATCCCAACAATATTCATGATCCAACGATATCCTACATCGAAGGATAAACCAGGAAAAGTAATTCGTGAATCGTAGCAACGAAACATCTTTTTAAAATAACAAAAATATTGTGACAATGAGCTTAAGTTCAGGTTACGAATATACGCAGCTAGTAAAAGGACGCACCAAGTATTCTCATACATAATTAAGACAGTGAAGTGTAATGTTGTCACCAATGCATTCCCATACCATGACCCTCGATTTCTTTTATAAAACGTCATATAATCGCACGTCAAGCCATTTGCCGGTTTCAATTGAAACGGTGTGTAGTGGTGATAAGGACCCTCTGATGACGTCATTAAAGTTATCTCGCGGGAAGGAGGCCATGGAGCCCCAAACGGTCACCTCGGGCTTTACAAGGTCAGTAACCATGATGGTCAAAGTCGATTTTCTATCAAAGCCTAAATACAAATTTTTGTTAAAAAATCCAAAGGTAGAACCTTGGGTACAAAACTGTGTGAGTCAATTTGATAGTTTTGATGAAATTCCCATTTAAGCGAAGTGTCCCAGTGTCGATTCCCGACTGTGCCATGACATGAATACGACGGAAAACGCTTGTTGAAACTTAAACGCAAGTTAAAGAAAGAAGGTTACCTATTTTCTAAAGAGTACCTAAATTATTAGAAAGGAGCTTGCGACCAATAATCCGATTATTTACGAGGAGCCGAGCATAGGACTGGCTCTTATTAACAGGCCCCTTATAAAACGTCTAGCCCATTCATTTAGACAGCTCTTTGCCTTCGTTATAGGACGAAATTTAAGCGGAGTTCAAAGGGTAAGAATTCTAGAAACAGATGATTATTTAAAGATCTATGTTTATACATAGAGTAACATCATCATTACCACAACAAACGCTTGGATGTAGATACGGTACGTTTACAACATTTCGGCTATAAACATCATTATGTCATGTTAATTTAATTTCATATTCGATTTCTTCATACAGCTATAGGTTACTTAAAAAATGCCAAATTAATATAATTATCGCAATAGTACACTATAAAAATAATATCGAAATTACTCAATGAATCACTAGTATTCGAGATGTCGTTGCGCATGTAATTCGTAGCATCTCCGATCCGGAGTCTTGGAATGGTTTCAACATCGTGCAGGAAAGGACAGAGTATGTACGAGACTACGAATGTAACACACATAGCGTTATATAACCCTAGGCCGAGGTTAGATTCTCGAAGAGTAGGTCGTTGCGGCCTCCCGTCGTTCCCGGGGGCTCGGGCGAGGTAGGGGGTTGCTTCACTGCTTTATCCTTACTTATATATGAACACCCGTGCCCTGCTGGCTGCTCACTATACTAGCTATACGCTACGGGCTTCACACGGATCGCCAATTAGGTCGTAAAGCACCAGATAGCTACAATGAACTCAATTGAATGAGTAATTATTGTTTCTTTTTGTTCGAGTTGTATGCGCGGAATATTTTGTGGCTGTTATGTTCTTCATACACTATCTTTATACCACCTTCAAAATTGTAATCAGTTGTTAGTTTTTAAATGTTTCGATCGTAGTATTGAAGAGCCATTGTATTTAAAAGTTTCCCGCGTACACCATAGTCGGCAATACGGGCGTAATACGGTGTTAATTTTACGCGATGGTAATGACCACTTACCATGAAATAGGCTGTCTGGTCATCTGTCGGCGACTCACTTAAAAATGCTCATCAAGTGCGAGTGCAATAATGTATTAAAGACTAGTTGTTAAAATGATGGCGTGCATGACTTTTATCGAAAATCGAAAGGCATTTTTTGCTAAATTCAACTGCTTAATAAACACATAGTACCTACCTACTTACTGAATTAGTGGTGTATTCCGTGTATTATAGGTACTCTTAAAGAATGTGTTATTATAGAGACTTACAATTGTAACTTTCACAAACCTTAATGAGTAGCAACGCGTTTGTGATTGACTTTAGATTAGAGTGCTGTCATCTTTGAATTTCTACATGCTTAGGTGTCTAGGTGCTAGACGCCTAAGTCGTTATCAACTATATCTTAATAACATTAACATAATTATTACAATCAATTCTTATCAATTCAAATTTACTATTCGGAGTGATATAGAACTGTAGAAACCTATTCATTTAGTCACTTAGCAATGATGACCTCTAGTATTGACGTCAGTGCTTTAGTTAGGAATTTTATTCGGTTTTCCTATATTACGTAAGTAGCTAAGAAAATTGTTGGCAACGCTAAGATGCTGTTACGCTGAATTGCTAGCCTGTGCCGCCGCCACTCGGGCGAGATAACGTTATCAGCGATAGCCTTGCTGAGGGGATTCTGTGAAGCCACATAGGATAACCTATTACTACTCGCCGCATGTTCTTTCGATCTTCGTATGTTAAACCATCATGAAGCCGCCGCTTATAAATGAGGCAACCGATTCTTTTTAATACCTAGGTAACTACCTACCGGAGCTTTTTTGTGGTGGTGTTTTTGTGGTTCAAAATTTAGAAGATTATTAAAACATAGAGCTAAGTTTTAGAATTGATCACCTCTCCGCAGACACTGCGAAAACGGATTCAGTAGCTATAGAATATTTAACATAAATGTCTGTAGCGGCGTCCCGTCACTATCGACGTCACTGAAATGAAAAGAGGTCGGTCGTGTTCGCCAGCCATCACGCCGCGGCCAACAATGAAGCGCGCATTGCCAGTGCTATATTCAACATTACACACATAATAATCTGTGTGCAGATAGATAGACAGGCGCGTGGTGGCGCGGTGCTTTGTAGGCGGCACGTAATGTACGCGTGGTCGCTCACGACTCCGTATCCATGTGTTGTCGACACTCCGAACGGGCGTCGCACTCGCTCCGTGTGACCTCACTCTGCAGGCGCCGACGAACCATCCAAATATGACCTAAGCGACCGAACCGAACCATAGTTTTTTCGCTTCATTGGCACCAGTATTAAGGGGAGAGAGATATATTAATGCGATTACAAGACATGTTTGTGCTATTGTAACAGCGAGTATGTTAGAACAAAACGTTAACTATAATAAATCTAAGAGCCAAGACTGGCGTTGTACGACGTGTACATCGAACCACATTAGGGTTATATCTAATGGTTAGCAACGCAGCCGTCCACTAATTGACTCCACTTTACGTAGGTATCTAAATTTACTTGCGGCCACCCGCTATTTAGTGCAAGCGCAATAGATGTGACACAGTTGTTGTGTGGAGTCCGCGATGCCACTCACCACCTGACACGAAAGCAGCTGGCGACCGGCTGCTTGCGCTTGCGCACAACGAAACTCGTTTTTAAGCAGGCAGACGATTTACGGCGAGTCACCGACGGCTCGCCGAATAAAAAAATTGCGATTACCACCTTGAATTCGATTATGTGTAACCTATCTATCTACCATAGATTGTGTTATCGCATGAGTGGCGACCGCTATTGTTATGTAGTCAGGTAAACACGTAAGACAAAGATATTCTCGAGTCTTCAACCGGTATTATTCCAAGAACAGGCCGCGTGAATCTTGGCTCGTTTTGTTGTCTGAGCGCATTGTCGAGTGGCCGTCCTTTGGTACGTCCGCGATCGTATTTTTCCGCCGATGCTGCGAGCAAGCAGCGGCGCCCTCGCTCGGCGGTCGGTTGTTTGCACGCCACGGGTAGGCAGCCAGTACATAGCTGTTATATAGGTGTACGTACATAGGTATGCGTAGGCAGCGAGGACCGACCGCCGACGAGCGCTCGGCACGGCACGGCGCGGCCCGCGGCGACCGACGCCGTCGTCGCACGACCCTGATAATTTGCTGCGCTTATGTTACTTCAACGGCTTCTTGCGACACGTAGTAGCAACTTTCCTGGGTTTCTGCCGCTTCCAACACGCACTCGATTTGTAAGTGAATACTTTACATACTTTTATGTTAGAACTTTAAGGCGAGTCCTAGGAAGTTTAGATTGCGTTAAGTTGTTACTGGTTATATCTTCATTCCTTATGAGATGGTAGTACGTGGTACTAGACTTTCAAGCGAGGTGTGACTACAGCTTTATAATCTTTCAAATATGTAATCATATTTCACGAATATGTGACATAGTTTTTACGCAGAGCATAACATTGAATTGAAAGGATTACGGTAGATCTTATATTTTGGTGCGACTGAAATTTTAATCATAAATACATTTCATGCGCGTAGCACGTAGACATTTACACGTACATAATTACAATTTATGAATTTCTCTTCTTATGTTTCACATGTTAAGGTAAGTATAGAATATTACATAGTTATAGTTTTATTACATTTCCCTAGCTTCAAAAGGACACCAGTGTTTTTGCAAATGTGTAACGGTTATAGAATAGATATGACTGTTGTTACTTTAACTCCTTACCCTATTGAAAACTGAAACCAGATTCAATTAGTACTCCAACCCTTTTTATCGTTGTATCAGTCGAAAACGTATTGCTACTGTTCCCGGAAAAGTAAACTAACTCTACATAATTATCGTTCATTCAGGATATTATAATACTTATATCGGAAGGAGGGAAGAGGATACATTCATTTCATAAGTTAAATGACCTGGCCATTCCTGTTGAGTATTTTTTCTGATGCAATACTGACCACTGACTTTATATGAAATGTAAATGTTGTTATGTAATGAACGTCTGCGATCTTCTGTTATTAATTAACCTATTCATTATCATTAATCTATTAATGCAGCAGAAGCATTCCAATGTTTAGCAAATCAATGTGACTTTACTTATTTACTTAGAAAGAGGACTATATTTTTGTTTATAGCGTGAAATAAAAACAGGCATTTTAAGTATAGAGTAGGGCTCTATTTTTTCATACGTATATCTTGTGTTACCATTTTTTTGTTACGATAGTGTATCTTTACCGTGAAATGGTCTCTCATAATCCTTAAACACTAGTAGGTATATATTTTAAAATATCGAAACTGTATGTCTAGGGATATAGGTAACTATTTTTTGACTCGTTTTATGTAGAGCACGTAAACGACCAACACGGTGCGAACATTGAAGCGAAAAGAGGACTGGAGAGTTATTTACGACGAGTGACATGGTATATTGGCTCATTATAGTAAATCATTGAAGTCGCTAACGAGCCAGCGTGACTGTGCTCATGCACTAGTCGGCGTCGGTCAAAACGAGTCGTCCATGACACCTAAACGAGCGAGCAGCACCTCTGCTATCTGCTGGCTCGATAAGCGTATTATCTGGCAGCCTCGGGGACTCGACTGTTGGTGATCGAATCGGGGCGAAGTCGTCGCTCGCAC
>LGAG01000038.1:1104841-1119635 GCA_001278395.1 Lerema accius | reverse complement strand
CGTTCGTCTCGGAACGTTTAACCGACATCGAGCATTGTTTGTTGCAGCGGAGTATGCTACAACAGATGTCCTCGCCGTCGAGCGCGCTAGTCGGCGAGGTCGCAACTCTCGTGCGCCCCCTCAAAGGCCGCGTGTGCGGCGACGGCTCCTCCGAAGCATCCTCGGACGCAGCGGACGATCCAGAATTACCGCACTGCAAAATAAGGCGGAATTACAGTTGCACCAAGTGCACCTTCTATACGCAGAACCCGCGCGCTTATCTGCTACACACGCGTGACGTTCACTTCGAGCGATTCAAGATCCACGATTGTCCTCATTGTATATACGCTTCGAGACATCAACAGAAACTCCAAAGACACGTTAGAATAGTACATGAGGGGCTGGCGCCCGTCAAACAGGCAGTCGTACCGTCGTCTGCTGAGCCCGCAGAACCTGTTGAGCGAGTCGAAGACATGATGGAAGAAGTGGAAGATTGTGACGATATTCAAATGGATATAGAGGAATGTAAAGAAGAAGAAGAGTCTATTGAAGAAGAAATTCCGGACTTGACCAGAGACAAAAACAAAGTTTTTTCTTGTGACAAGTGCAATTACGTTACACACATTAAAGCGAGGTATACAAAACACGTGAAGTATCATTCGATGCCAATGATAAAGTGCAACCAGTGCGATTTCCGTACATCGTACAAGTTTAATTTAGATCGTCATAACAGAAACCACGGAGGCAACGGCAACTTCCACTGTACGATATGTAACTTCACTGCAGACATCAGGCAAAGTCTGACGGTGCACGAATTGAATCACCATACGTCAATTCAAGGTCAAAGCAAGCCCAATCGTCGTCGCAACCGAGTAGGAGCCAGTGACTTGTTACTCGCAGAAGAGGAAGCAAGCATGAATGCTCTTATCACTAAGGAGGAGGAAGAAGGAAGTGGAGATTCTCGTTCCTCGGTGAGTATCGTCGCGATAAGTGCAGGGGGCCGCGCCTAAGGGCGGCTGCAGTGGTCGGTGACGTCACGCAGTTGTTATCACGCTGGCACCGCTGTGATTGCACTCAAGCCACTCGGCTCCTTACGCATTGTAGCACTCTACTTGCTTGTACTAACGCATGTTGTCTTCGTACAGCCTAATTTGCATGAATTATATCTTTCACTTTTAATAACGTCTATCAAACTTCATAGTGCGCAAATCAGTTTTAAACTTTTTAACGACTCCATAGGTACATATAGTTTTTTTTTAATATTTAAATGGCTGCAGCAGTGTAAATAGTCTAAAGCTAGTTATAATCCAGACTGTCTTTAGAGGTATATGGATTATTTAATTAATTGCACATGATTAGGTAGGTAGGTACCCAATTCAGATTATTTTCAGTAGGTAGTTTAAATTACGCACTTATTTAACCCTTACGGCACGGTATTAGGCCAGTGTTATAGTATAGGTATACATAATTACATATGGGGTTCATCTTAATTTATCCAAAAATAAAGTTTTAAATAATCTACACCCAATAATATCGTGGTTTATTGTTGTTTATAACAAACGTACTTATTCACTTACAGGAGTAAACACAACCAAATTCTACTGCTTGTGAATAGGATTGAACTGTGCAACGTGTCACCGACAAGTAAAGAGAGCGCGATGAACTAAACTAGTTAACCGATTGATCAGTCAATTCCAACTTTGCACTCACCTTTGCACGCAACTTTACACTCTATTACTTTACAAAGTAAACAAATAAACATTTCACGGTTACTTTTAAAAGGGGGAGGGGGCAATTAGTTGCAACCAACGACATATTATTATTATATTTAATCGAAGGCATCTGATCGTCTGGCGTAATTATCTCGTTCTTCGATCAACACTATGGCGGGCAACAAAAAAAAGTTACTTTTCTTTTTTTCATAATAATACCATGAAAAAGGATAGTTTATTTTTACATCTATAGATACATATTTTTTAATGTCACTGGCATAACTCGAAAATAACGAACATGCCACAAGTTAAAATCAATAACGCATCGCACACGAATAAATGAAGGTAGCTTGTCACCGGCGACACAGACGCGTTGCAGACAGAAAAAAAAAACGATAACTAACTGGTTAATTGTGAACATTACGTCTTCGTAATTCTACATAAATGTTATGTAACATTGCAAAGTTGTACTTAAATTGATTACCTATTGCATGATTTAAGATTTTAGACTTTAGAATTAATATAAGTGGATCGTAAAAACTGTCATCTACCTACTATAAAACCATTTTATCAACTAATTGTTTAGTAAATTATATCATCATGTTTTTGTTTGCTAAATTTAGTAGACAGTGTTAGGTATGAACTAAAGGTCGATGAAGAGTTATATGACAGGTAGACCTTAACTTTTGATGAACAAAACTGCTCACAAGTTTTGCAGAATTAAACACTACAAGTTACTATTATTTATTTGTTACTTAAATGTATTCCCCTGGCAAAGAAAGAATAATAGACCACTCTTTTTGAAAATATAAATACGAGTACCATCTATAAAGCTGTAAACCATGCGGAAAGAAATTGTTCCTGCGAAATTAGAGTGCCTTCTGCTTTAAATCTTTTTGTGGTATTATTTTTTAATTAATTGACCCGTGTGTTACATGTCATTAATATGTTTTGTTTTTTTAATTTCCAGGACATGGGCATCCAATACACAGATCAAGAAATGATTGCTTGTAATAGCGACTCCAACGATGCTTCCTCGGAAGCTATTGTGAAGAAAGATGATTCCCAAAAACTACAAAATAGTAACAACACACCTTCTTCAGATGAAATGAAACAGAAACAAAGCAAGAAACCGCCGAGACCTATACCTCAGCTAATACCTTTAAATACATCAACTCCAACTCAAACCAAGACTAACTCGGGAGAACCACCTGCTAAGAAATTTAAGGAAACTCCCTCATCTAACGCTGCAGATTTAACTACCAAGAAGTTTGACCATCTTCCAGTAGACATCACTCTAATACCTGTAAATAATACCTCTATAAAAGACACTACTGTACGAAAGAAAAATGAATCATCATTCTTCGATCGGCTTAAAGAAAGACTGTTAACAGAAACGGGGGAAGAAGGTTCCCTGATATGCAAAAACTGCGGATTTGAAAGCAAATGCTTATCTGAACATTCTGTGCATGAAAAAAATTGTACACCACAAGGAAACCGCATACTGACCAATGCTTTGCTTCCTACGTTAAGCTCTACGAGATGCCAAAACTGTAGACATCGATGTAAGTCTAGTGCAGACTTATATATTCACATGCAAAGTTGCGGCAAAAATGAAACTGCGTCGAGTGAACAAAATTCTGAGACATTAAATCAAGATAGCAATGAAACGGAAGCTCCGACCGAAGAGAAAGAATCGGAGCCCCACCCGATGGAAAATGTTGTTTTTGTATGGAACAACATCAATCAGGAATCACGTAAGTTTGACACACCACTAGATATCAGTATAAACGATGACTCGACCTTACCAGAAATCAACAAAAATCTGGAACTTGAAATTATCGATGACAATGACGGTATGAATCTATCACCTAGCCAAGCGTTAGGGAAAAAAGTTTTTAAATGCCCATATTGCATGTTTTGGGCGTCGACTGCGTCGAGATTTCATGTACACATTGTAGGACATTTAAATAAGAAACCCTTTGAATGTTCCCTGTGTAAATACAAATCTAACTGGAGATGGGATATCACAAAGCATATTAAACTTAAATCTGCCAGAGATCCTTATCATGCCGAAGCTAAAGTACATATGACCGATGAGACAGGTAGAAGAAATTATACTAAATACAATAAATTTTTAGCGATGCCTATTACAAATGAAAATGGAGAAAACGAGTTTCAATATATGGATTCTAATACTTCTGCAGACACAGCATTGGACTATGAACAATACAATGAAAATAATAAATCTATGAATTTAACTTTAGAAATACACCCGCTCAACCTGCAAACTCAACAGGCTGAAAATAAAAATGAAATGATGCTTGGACAAAATCAAGACACTAAGAAACCGAAAAAGACGTTGTGGAAATGCAAGAAGTGCAATTATAAGTAAGTAACAGTTATTTTAACACTGTTTTTCTTCTTTCACTGTAGAGAAATTGTTAGTAAAAGTACTAATGGAATTTCTAAAAACTAGTAGATTACATAGGTTTACTAATTTGTACTTTAAATTGAATTATCCTACCCAAAAGTTTTACATGTTTGTAATACACTGCTCCTTTAATGGGTATATTAATGCCATTTACGTTTTTTAACATTTTTATATAATTCGACACATGAGTAGAGATAATCACAATATAATGTTTTATCTTGGAATCAGATTCTTTGTTTACATTCGGACAAAATTCAAAAACAACTTTTGAATTCCAATCGGTTGTGGTCTCCGTATTTGATACATGATGCGCATGCCCGCAACGCATGCGTGATGAAACGCGTAATCCGCATCCTGAGTCCTGTCGTCCCCCTGTGGACTTTTAGCCAATAAGATGAAACGTCAAAATATTTCGCGTCTTCTATAAACAAAGCGGAAAGAACACGCGACAAACCGACCAAACCACGGCGTTAGATCCGAGACGTAATAAACTGTGGCAACAAGTGTTCGTACCGCTGTTACATTAACACTTGAATTTTGGCATTGTTTTCTTTGTTTGAGCGACTAATTACAATGAATACGACGCCAAAACTAGCAGTAGCTGTTACAGTTGTAAGGACACGCGAAAAGAAAAACAAAAGGTTCTGAATATTATGCATTTAGTTACCTACTTATTTTACCTCTAAAATCCGGGAAAATGCATATTTTCCTTAATCATTTCAATTCGGTATTACAACAATATTGAAATACATAGTTTACAAACAGAAGGTCTATTTGTTTATTTCACGGTATTGGTAGGTACTTAATATTCACTAGTGGCTACGCCGTTGCTCAGCATATTGCTTGACTCATTAGTATTGAAATTGCTATTAATAATGGTAAATCAACTACAGAATTTCGTGCAAATCTATCTCTGAATGTATTTAAGTTTACTAACTTGAACCTGTTTATTAATTAACTACCGAAATCTATTTAAGATGACCAGAATTTTAATGTACCTATCTAAAACATTGATGACCCATTGTATTTTAATTGAAATATTTTCTTTATTTTTTTATAGAGACACATCAAGAGAAGCATTGTTGGAACATGTTCGTGGACATTCTAAACCTACAGACATATTGGAGGAACCTAAACCGCCCTCTAATAATTCAAAAAGGCCTGAAAATGCTCCCGACCCTGCTGATCTCGCATACCGGTGTGGTCATTGTAATCAACTTTCGAACTGGAAACATGTCATACAGGTAAATTATTGTAATAATATAGTAGCTAAGTAATTTTGGAACCAAAAGGCATCACAGGAGACAACTCAATATTCAATGATGGCTAATGATTTATTGCAAACACATTAAAATGTATTTTTATTTTAATCTTAATTAAATTAAAATTAAAGGCGGCGCCCTGGGTCGATTTGAAGAGATATCCTGGTTGTTATGTTGCCACTAACCTTTCTCACAATCTGTAATAGACTATCAGGGTATTGCACTGAAATAAAGTCTGGCCCTCAGAAATTAGGGTCGTGTCATGTAAACGATTGATAATATTATGCTAGTTGTTACATAATAATTAGATAAATATATAATCTGGCCCTACGGATAACCTTACCGACGAAGATATTATGAATTAATAAAACCAGTTTATGTTAATCGTGAACCAATGATTATGTTCTTATATTTTCTTTTTCAGAGACACTGCCGACTGAAGCATGCTGGTGTTATAAAAGTTATAACTACTGTAAAACCAAAACCAACCTCAATATTAAATGATATCGTCGGAGACACATGCACAAAGTGCCCGTTTAAATCTTCTGACAAGAATCTATTTATAGCGCATATACAGCAACATCAGCCCTCGCCACTATCTATATTCAAATGTTACTTTTGTCCATATTTTGTAAAGGACGAACATGAGTTGGTTCAACACTTGACTTTACACGGTGTTGACGACCCTGAAGATTACATTGCGAAAGCAATGGGGTGTAAATCTCCATTGCCAGATGGTGGACACAATCCACATTCCACTAAACGGCACAGGTGTACCGAATGTCCATATGAAACAAACAGCAAATCTCAATATTCGTATCATGAACAATTCCATCGTCTTCCAGCTGATACCCCATACAAATGTCAAGAATGTAATTACAGTGTCTCTAAAAGACACCTTCTTCACCAACACATGCGAGTTCATGGTATTTTTTCCAAGAAAAGTGAAATAGAAAGCGAGTTGGAAGCTGATTGTTCGCCGCAACACTCTGACGATGTAAGACCAGAAAATTCATTAGATGAAATTCCTTACGTATGGGTATCAGCAAAAAATGAATTTCATAAGATGTATAAATGTCGATACTGTTCTTATGTAAATTCACAGAAATGCAAAATACCTAATCATGAGAAAATTCACTGTATAGTTTTTGAAAATAGTGAAGTAACCATTTACAAATGTTTAGAATGTAAATTTACTTGTGACAATAAAGGACGTTTAGCTGAACATTCAAAATCACACAGTGAAATATATGGCCGCATATACTGCCCAGTAGAGTCTGATGTTCCAGATGATGAACAAATAGCAAAATTACGGGCAGTAATAGAACGGGAAAAGACAGATATCCCCGATGAAACATCAAAGATAGAAGGAGGTGGAATTGAGCTTAAAGAAACTAAAATCCTGAGCTTCTGCCAAAAATGTCCAGCTCGTTTCTTTTCAGACAGCGAGTTAAAATTGCATGACAAATTTCATGATTTAGCTTTCGCGAATAAATGTAAAAGTTGTGAATTCTCAGTGCCAAATGAAACAGAATTAACTTCCCACATATTAGTCCATTCTGATGAGTACCATACAAAAACAAAAATGCTAAAGTTCATACATAATGTTGATTCAGCTCATAAAGAACCTCGCGTAGAATCCGCTCAATGTCCTACAACATCGGAAGTAACGTGGGTTGTTTCTAGCCCCGGTAAAAACTGTTTTGAAACAAACGTAAAAAAGAATTGTGATTCTAAACATGTGCCAAAACAATATTTTTGTAAAGAATGTCCTGCGAAATTCTTTAAAAGTTCTGCTTTAAGTTACCACATGGGATTGCATGGAAGTGATGCAGAGCATAAATGTAAAAAGTGCAGTTATGCCGTCAAAAATATTGGCAACTTAGCTAAGCACGAATTATTACATGAAAATGAAGGGAAAAATTCTACCTGCGATTATGAATCTGGTGAAGATCTCGATTACAAGAATATACCACTATCCGGGACAGATCTATTTCAAAGAAAGACAGAAGCTCAAAAAAGAGTTTTAACTGATAAAGATAAACTGGTAAAACCTAATGATCATTTCCCGCCTGTGCTACAAGCAGACCCACAATTTGGGTATTTAATGCACGGGAATCCAGAATTTATATATCCTACATATTTAAAGAATGGAAGACAAAAAGAAAAGCGCTATAAATGTCATAAGTGTCCTTCGGCTTTCGAAAAAAGAGAGCAATACAAAATTCATTTATCCCTGCATGGATCCAAGCAAAGATATAAATGTGAACTTTGCGATTATTCAGTAAAGTATTATGCTAATTATGTTCAGCACATGAGAAAACATCAAATGAACGATGAAGCTCAAGCTGAAAGAAAAAAAGAAAGCAATGGAATTGCAGATTTAGATTTGGAAAATCAAGAAAATAAACAAGACGATGGCGGTGATAATATTAAACTCGCTATAAAAACTATGCCTAGGAGACTTCCAAAATCGGATTTCCAACAATTCTCTATAAGTGACCAACAAACTCTTCGGCTGCTTCAACGACGACATTCTGGAAATAACTTTGGAAAAGACAATGCCACAACAGAGACATCACCTTTAAAGGATCGCAAACTACACGTGTGTCTATTGTGTCCATACACCAACCAGCGACAAGATGCTCTTACAAATCATTACAGGAGGCACGAAGAAAGTGACAACGCAAATGCAGCACAGCACAAGTGCTCATTTTGTGACTTGGTTGTAATACAATCCCACTTCTTAAGAGAACATTTGAAATCTCATTTTAATTATCAAAAGAATCTTATCCCTGAATGTTTCGTGGCCAATCAGGATGTAAGTTTTACAATTTCGAAGGTGGACGAAGAGGACAATGTCTCTAGTGATCTCAAATTAGATATGCAAAATAAGGTTAAACTAAGCAATGAGAAGAAGATATTTGTAAAAATAAAATCTGGGAAATTAGCTGTAGATGAATAAATATAAATTTAAGTCCATAAATTTAGAACGTGCTAGATTATAATATTATATAGCTACGTAAACGTACTTAAGTGATTTAAAAAAAATGTGGAAAATGTAGAGCCTTCGTGTGATCCAAAAAGAGAAACTGTTGATATTCACCAAAGGATAGCTTGCCATATTAGTTGATAAATAACCTGGCCATTTTCAGTTAACATTATTACGTATATTAATTATAGTAATTACCAGCCTGTTGTTTAGGTATCATGTAAAGAATGGGATCAACATGAGATGATAAACTCATGGTTGATTTCATAAAAACCAAGTTTTTAACAATCAGCATTTATGTGTAATAAATGTTATAAGAGAGCCTTAAGATTTCGCACACAGCTAACATTATCGGAATTGTCTTCTAAGCATATTTTAAACATGCTGTATATCTTTATAATTGTATAGTGCATCAGTTCGCAATAGTGTATTACGCTAGAAGTTTTTATTATACTGGTGATTATAAGAGTATTTTTTTATATAACTAGTATTTGTGTAATATAAAAGATATCCGCAAGTGTAGCTGTGTACGCAAATCACAAGACGTAATTCTGTCGTTTTATTCGGTTTTATGTATCGTTAACGCACATAAGCTGTGTGCAAAGATATTAACTTTTAAAAGAAAACTTAAACAATAGCATGCTAAAATGTAAAAAATTAATGTGCTAACTTTTGTAAATGCCTGAGAGTAAGATGTTTCCAGAAATTTGTATTTTAGAAATCTGAAATTAGGTTTGAATTCTGAAGTATTATTGTGATTTGAATTGGATTTTGTAACTTAGATCATATTATTTTACATTATCAGTGATTATCTAAAGTTATTCTTAAAGCATGCTTTGAACATTATTTGCAATACATGACATCATAACTGGGATGAATACCTATTATGCTTCTTAATTTAAATAAAAAGACCTAAGTTAAACAATAATGTTTTAGATTCATATGGTAGCATGCTATGCAATACTTCATATAAGTTTTAATTTTGCTTGCAATTATAAAAATATGATCATTGTATGATAACTATAATTTATAAACTTGTGGAATACTAGTTTGTAGGTAAGAAGGAACAATTTATTATTTTTGTCCTATAGGGCACATTCCTGTTTAAATTAGAAATATGGTAAAAATACAAGTATTGTAAGAAATTTGGAATTTTATTTGCCTTTACTTTCCAATCCGATAAGTCTATGACATCATAAATATTAAGTAGACACACAAATATCTGCAGCCTTAATAAATAAAACTTAGAATCCTCTCTTAAGCAGATTAATTTATTAATGTTAAAACTAGGTTTCCCTTATCTACTTAACATGATTCCATTGTCAGTGGTAGTAATAAGGTCAATGCAATCAAAATAGGAAAAAATATCATAATCCATTAATGTGTGATAAAATTACTTGATACATTTATAGTATCTATACTGTAAAAGTTACACATTTCTCTAAGGTAATTAAAAGCAGTCTTAACAGAACTTCCAACGATTGCCACATTCATTGCAAAGCACAAAGGTGGTCATAGGCTCATCAGAGCTCCTCGTCTGCAACTGGTTGTAAGTGCAGTTCTTCTTTTTGCATTTGCCACACTTGAGCATGTCAGTTTTAGTACCCTGTACAGTAGCCAGTTGCGCATCGTCAATGGCTTCCTTAATAAACTTCTCCCTCAATTTTTTCATTTCATCACTTGCCATTTCTTCAGGTGTCATTTTAGCAAGGCGTGAGGCAGCAATTACACCATTCAAAAAATTTGTACGCAGAGTTGGATTTTTGGGGTCTTTGAGATTAGCAACCCGTGATCTCACCCTGTTCTTATATCTCATATCTGTGTTCTTAAATTCAGCATAAATGCACTCCTCCAACTCTTCAGCCAGTTCCTCAGGAGATGCACAAGCATTGGCAGACTCATCAGTTTTCAATGCCTGCATAAGGAGCTCACGGCATTTCAGCCTTATGGCATCAGTTGTATTAGACTGAGGAGGGAAGGAAGCTGGTAGTTTCTTATCTTTCTCCTTGTCATCTTTCTTATCCTTGTCTTTAGAATCTTTCTTGGACTTTGAAGATCCACTGGACTCTTTAGAGGGTGTACTAGGAGCAGATAAAAATTTCTTCCAGTTTTTAATCAAAGTCTTGCATAAAGATATCACCTCCTCGTCCTTACTAGATTTTCGTAAACCATTTACCGTCATGCCTATCCTGGTCTTAGTGAGGACATCCAAATTGATAGCCATAGTCTGAAGAGCCTTCAAATGATCCAAAGCATCCTCTTGACCCTAAAAAATACAAAAATAAATAAAACTGTACACAACGCCAAAATATTGTCGCTTGGAACAACAATGAGGCCGGCCTATCGATCTAAATAATAAACGAATAGATTGAAAATTCATAACACAGTCTCGTCAATAAACAACTGCAACCCAGAAAACAAACTACAAAATAGTAATATTTAGTCATTTTCTAAGAGATTACTGTTGTGTTTGCATTAACTTGTTACCTAGTTATGGATACAGGGTAGCATCTACAAAGCTGAATCAGTGAATAGTTTTATTAGTATTCTATTCAACAGTCTACACGTACCGTTCCGTCATCGGATATCATCTTATTTAATTTTTTCTGTATTTTCATTACATCCTCCTCGACGCTCATTGTTGATTTATTGCAAAATACGACTTCCCGCCTAATTCAACCAACAATTCACGAAAAATATTGATAAATCGTCCACCATACCACTTGGACATAGACTAAAAGAGTTTTCAAACGTCAAATTACAAAACAAAGTTGCGAACGGCACAGATTACATATAATAGTTATTTATGCGAATTGTGTCTATGGTTGTAAATTATTGAAATACCGGTATCAATAACATTTCACCCAACACGATTAACGTAATAGATTTCACAAATTGATATTTCCCCTTAAAATTATTTTCAGAGTTAGGTAAACACTAAAATGCGACTTTTCCTTGCTTGCTTCCCGTGCCCAGATTACCTAGGCGTGGTATCCATTCGGAGACCTTTCTACTCCAACAGTAATCGGTCCTTCGAACTATGTGTCCAGTGCATAACCATTTCGACGGCTAATTCTCTAACTAAACTATGTTGATTACCCTCGTTCGTATACGGATTTTATGATTCCTAAGTCGATCTCGTAGAGAAATAGCGAGCATAGAAGTTTTCATAACTTGCAGTGCAGTAACTTTGAACCTGTTAGGTAGGTAGTTAAGCCATTAATGAAGCACTACGTCCCCGAACCGTATGTCATCACTGGCAACACACACTGGTGTTCCGGCATCTTCGGCTTCAGGCACTAAGGTATTTTGGAGGACAAGATATGGCGCAGTATTCCGAACTCAGCTCATCCGAGTTGGATACTACGAGTGACTTTCTTGAAGTTGGATCATTCGTCTACAACTTTGAGAGCGGCGCCTTGAACGACAATCGATACGGCATATCGGAGGTGCGTGATGTACTTATTTGCTATTGAATATAATGATGTCGATTAACCGATTCCTTACCTATACAAATAACACTACACATAGCTGCTTGGACTTTTATTTGTCCATTCAAGTAATATCTTAAAAAGGAAGATAAGTAACTCCCGCAATTTCTAAATTAAGGTGAATGAGTACCTACCTATCAATGATTTAAACACGATAACTGGGACCGACAGGACAGCAACATGCCTTTAGAAACATAGAAGCGTTTAACAATTTTTGCCACTACCGATCACCCAGACAATCATCCACTAACTTGATTGCCTTTAATAGGATCAACTCCTAGAAGTAAGTGTTCTGTTAATTCTGTATCTGGTTATTCAAGTCACAACCCGCGCTACTCATAGTGCCCACTTCACTGCTATTGTAGGTATATGTGGAGCGCTCGTACAATACCGCTTCAAATTCAAATGATGAATGATTAGTTACTAACTCTTTAGAACCAACTGAAACACGTAAAAAGGTTTTATTGATCCCTTTTAGAAGGATAGAACTTGATAGAAGTAAAACGTCCCTACTACCGTACGTGATTATAGTCGTATTACAATTAGGGGCATAGAATAAAAACGATAGACTGATGATTAAAGCGACAGGCCTCTAAATAGAAACATTTTGTTCAGCAGAATGGATAACCTAGTTATACATACCTACCTACCAATCACGAGCGCAGGCGAAATTAGCCTGGGTTGCCGCGGTCAGTCTCCAGTCATCCAAGTTTTGAGATGCAAATTTAAATAAAACAGTCAAAGTTATAATCTAAAACAATTTCTTCTACGATATATAATGTATCAATTTCATCGCAATTACTTATGATGTTATGTTGTTGTAATAACCCTTGCACCCTGTCACGTGTTCTACTAAGACGGTAATTCCCAGGAGTAACTACGTTTACTGCGCGTGAGAATTCTGTCCTTATTCTAATGATCCAATAAATAATAAATTTGTCACGTTTTATTCATAAAATGTACCTCACTTACTCTTAATTTCCTTAAGGAAATTTTCTTACACTTGCAGTAATTGATGCAACTAGTTAATTACTGTTGCAATATTATTGGGGACTTTTTTAAGGAAAATAGATGAATTAAATTAAAAATGTAGGCAACATATTTCGTTTTTATTTAATGCGGGTGGAAATTATGAGTACAATGTTAAAAATACATACTTAGGTGTTCATTGATATTCGATAATTCCGATTACGAAACGAAAATAACTGACGATTACATAATACTGAATGCAGATAGTGTAACAGTTGATAGCTTTTTTCTTTAGTTTCTTACTCGTATCATAAATTAGGACCAATTTTTCCTGAGGCTTATGGTTATGATGCAAACTGTTTGTAACATCAGAGAAGTTTCCATAAAGTATTAAATTGGCAAATCTACATTCATTCGTGAAAGCTACTCTACTTACTTCTCAGTATCAAATCGTTTCTCAAGTAGGTATTCTCAGTATCAAGTTCGTAATAAAACAGCAACGCATTTGTGATCAATGATCATCTTTACAGAGTCGCTTGCCACCTAACGCAGAGTTATATTTTTGAAACGACAAAACAGAATTTAATGCGACTTTTAACAGTAGACGGAGTGATTCAAGTCAAGAGAAAGCTTTATACGTATTTTACTTCATAGTACTTACAGAAAAGCTGAAAACTACGCGGACGAAGCAGCGAGCGACAGCCTAATTCTCAAATAAAACAGATTTTACACTACAGATCCTAATCATATACTTAAGTAAGTAAAATACGTATTTTAATGCATCATGATAAATTTTTATCTATTTAAAAAAATGCCTAGTCAAGAGATGATTTGAAGAAATATAGTGACGCATAATATAATATGTATCCTTAAGTTATTATATTTATGACAATTAAGTGTTGTAGGCATTATAAATTATTTGATATTTCGCCCTTCCACGCCTTGAGTTGCGGCGACGCTTATATAGCTTTTAACCAGCGAGGTCGCGCCATTCCTGCACATTCACGCTATTGCGATCTGTGCCTCACTCCTTTTGTAACCATCAAGGTAAAAAAAATATTTTTTATTTCATACAATTTTTTTTATAATTTTCAATTAATAATATTTAAATTTAAATTGATGCTGCCCGTGATTTTAATTAAATTATTTCATTACTTAGGTAAATTTATCTATTAGTCTATTAAAAATATTATAGTCGCATCATCATTATTATTGATTGATTAGTTTCATGCTTTTATTGAAACTGAAGTTTATTGTTTTCGACGTATAATTTTATCGGTGATTAATATTAAGCAAGAGCAGTATTGCCAATGTCAGTTAATTTAAATTTAAATGATTTTTTAATCACTACGCGTGGGTTAAAACCGAAACTGGATATAAGGTTTATTTTTAATTCAATCTAAACAGCAGTTCTTTATTAATCATGATACTTGTCAACTTCTATTTATTTTACAAATGTGTGAATGGTTTGACTGTCTTGTTAAATTTCGACACATTACAAAGAGCCTGTCTCTAAAACACACGCTTTGCAACGCGGCTTGGAATCTGTAGAACAAAGGTCCATGACCCCCTTTCGTGTGCAATTATAATTATTAGATTTATTAGTAATAAAAAAATAATTAAAATCTATTTTTTCCCTAAATTGACGTACCTATGTGATTAATTCTTTCATGGAAATTTACGGACCAAAAAGAAAGGACGACTGTCACTGTAAACGTTAATTTTCCGTTCGGAGAATCTGAGTTCGATTCCGATTCTACGCATTAATTATTAGAACTACGTGTAGTTATCTATTACCTAATGACCTCAAGAAATATCGAAGTTTGCTAAATTAACTATTATTATCAGAATAACATGACTTCGTTAGATCTAGGGTAAACTCAATAGGGTGTTTGTGTTAAAACTTTTAGGAAACCTCAAGATGTGGAAGTACGTAGTCCTAGCTGCTATGGCGG